>JAOPHQ010006076.1:0-70507 GCA_030340625.1 Merluccius polli
CAACACGATATATCCGACGAATTAATAATAAAATAATACAGACTTCAACCGTTCCATAAAATAATTAATAAAATAATACGGACTTTAACCGTTCCATAAAATAATTAATAAAATAATACGGACTTTAACCGTTCCATAAAAGAATTCTACAATTCTAGCCATTTGCTTCCTCTATATCAGAGGTCACTAACAGGCGGACCGCGGTCCGGGTCCGGACCCAGACGCCGTCCTATGCGGACCCAGACCTATAATCAATAAACTATTGAGGGATTCTACATTATGACGGGGCGCTTCTATTTTAACCAGCGCAGCTTTTCTAGTCTTTACGGCATTTGGTTAGCGGACCTTACAGACCAATTGCATGTGAGTTAAGTATCCCACGTGACGCTGCTCAGCCAATCAAATTTATGGGGGGGCGATCGTAAGCCACCCCGGACCTACGACCGACGGGGGGCAGGTAGACACCGCTAGACACACGGACTCATACCGGTGATCGCGGCTTTAGTTCCCCGTGTCTGATCGCTGTAATTCGGAGCGTGAATATCTGTTGAATATCTAATATCTTTCTAACTTTAAAAAACACTTTAGTATTTTTAAGCCGATAGTCGCACATCCCTCGTAACTACGCCGTGAAGGTGAACCCTCCCGGACTCCGCTATTAACATGAACCGCTCCGCAGGAGGAGCCGCACGTCCACACGCACCGGACACCACAATACAAACACACATGTTTTACATTTGATTTTAAATAAAGTTGTCTGCAGTTATACGGTTAAATACGATTATTAAAACCCTAATTATGACAGTCCTGGACCGGCCCAAAAATGTGCATCGGCTCACCCAGTACGCCCGATGGCCAGTCCACCCCTGCTTGTCCCGTTAGTTAAAAATAGTAATCCAATTGTGAAATCCGTGTTGTAATCGGCAGCATACAAGCTAGTTATCTTGAAAAGTAAATAAAGATTCAGACGTGCTGCGTGATGATGTGTTCAGGTTGGCTCAGTAAAACGACTATTAGGTTATCATGATGCGTTCAAGTGTAATGTAAAGAAAAGGGAAATTGAGATTTTGGCGAGAAACATGAGTAATACAGTTGTATAGTATATTAAAAATCTGGAGGATCATGAAAGGCAGACATGTTAATTTTTCTGCAAAAAAACCCCTGTTAAATTATGAGATTATATTTTATTTCCTTTTGTGTGACCCATATACATTATGACTTATTTTTCATTTGGTGCTGCTGATATATTCTTTCTATTGTTAGTTGTATGTCATTTCGAAGTGGCCTATTACATTAGCCATGTTTATTGAAGGCTAGAAACGTTTTTGTTATGCTCACTTGTTAAGCAATACCAGTTCTGTTGAAAACAAATTGTCGCGTCGTCTTTCCACCAAATAATAGAAAAGTATCGATAGTGGTATCGATAAAGACTCGGATCGATAAGGAGTATCGATAAAGGTATCGATATCAATAAATATTAACGATCCCCATCCCTAGAGACGAGTGAGCGCGAGACAGGGAGAGATGACGGAGAGACGAGTGAACGGGAGACAGGGAGAGAAGACGAGTGAACGGGAGACAGGGAGAGACAGTACACATGTATACTTCAATGATTAGTGACAATAAATATTTTTGAATTGTGAATTTGACTTTCTTTAATTTAACAGTCAGTTGCAGATGTTGATACAACTATAAGGCTATATATATATATATATATATATATATATATATATATATATATATATATATATATATATCCGGACCTTCGCTTGAGGAAATTTTCTCTCACTGGACCTCTTGAAATTTTAGTTGAATACCCCTGCTCTATATAGTCGTAAAATGACGACAAAATATCATTTAACTAATTCCAAGTGATCAGCGCCTGGTCTTTTTCCCCGTCGGCTTAACTGTAACGACTATGGACCGGAGAAACAGAGCTTTACAACAACGCACACTAGCCACCTCTGTCACCTAATATCACTATAGCTAACTATTTGCAGTTTCAGCCGCAGGCAATAGGTACTGCTTAGCCTACCTGGTTAAAGGCGCCTTGTAACAGAGGTGGCGAGTTGGTACGCTGCCCGCGTGGCCAAACTTCCCGAGTTCCAGACTAAGCCTTTCCTCTCTGAATCACGTCGGGGTCACCAGATTTGTGGTGTGTTTGTTGAGGAAGAAGGCTGCCGACACAGGATCACTTTAACTCACTTTATTTGTTTAACTTTAGTTATATTAATCTATCAAGCAAATGGGGGGGGAATTGTAAAACTCACGCGCATGGAGCTCCCCTTAGCTGGGCATCTATCCAGATACGCTGCCTATAGGGTTTCTGCCCTCCCCCGGATGTGTTGTTTGGTAGTATCTGGGCAGGCGTGGCCTCTATGACGCATAATATGCTCTGATTGGCTAGTGTTGAGCGCCCGCCCCCAGTGTATTATATGTGCCGCCATCTAGTGATCAGGTGCGGTTACTACAACTTATATTTATATTTATAGTCCTTAATCGCTATGTGAGGATATTACAGTCTGTTGATACATATGTGTGGTTATCAATTCGTCACAGGGGCGTGTTGACTAGTGGATCAACTAGCTCCCGCGTGTTGACTAGTGGATCAACTAGCTCCCGCATCTTGACTAGTGGATCAACTAGACTGGATCAGTGTGTGTGAACTTCTTCACTTGGACTGAGGTTACAGGTGCAGCAGTAACTTCCTTGAAGTCAAAGCTCTCAGTATGTGACGGTTCAGGATGTGCAACTTGCAAAGGCATTCTTGAGAGAGAGTCCATCTGCATTGCAGTGCTGTTCAGACCTTCTCTACTTGAGTGTGCTCCACGGCCGTGGAGCAGCACGACAACTGCCTCCCATTGTCTTGAGTTTGCAATGGGGCTGCTGCAGGGAGATGGAGCTGAAAGAGGAGTACAGCTTGAGAATGTTGTACATGTAGAACAGCCCGGTGGCATGGATGGCCTGGTAGGTGTGTGGACCTGAACTTAAAGTCAACGCGCGAGGGGACGAGGAGCCGGGGGAAGTTAAACTATACAGGAGTGTTGTGAGGCGGGATGTGAGACAATTCTAGTTCTACTGCATGCATAATGCTTGTTGATGGATTTGGCAGATGGCCTCACAAGGAGGACATTTCAGTTGCCCAAACGGGATGAAATGAATGCATGGATGACGTTTGGCAGCAGGTTGGCTCTGTATGTGACAGATTTCACAGAAAACAAATGTCTGCTCTGTGTTGTCGGAAGTTGCTAGGCTCTGAGTAAAACCAAAACCAATTGTCTTTGCGACAGTGGCGCAAACAATACCACTCGGAAACGCTAGGGGTTGCAAAGTTACACCCTGTTGTATTACGCAAGCGTTGCAACCAGGGCAGCTGAAAAGGCCATTCTTTGCGTTATTTTCGAAGATTTAAATCGGTTTAAATATGCGTTTAATACTACAAAATACGTTCAATGTTACAGTCTTGCCGTCCAGAATAGCACAGAACAACCCAAATGAAGTGGTATATGGAAACTATGGTTCCTAATTTAAGTGATCAAACGTTTGGTTCCTATTTCAGGGTGATATGGCAAACATTTCAGGTGAAGGATGACGTAGAGCTGGAGCCAGCCTGACGTCACTGCACACAGTGATGTCATGAGGCGAAAGTTTTTACTGACAAGTCCTCGTCTCCACTAACTCAACAAAGGGGTCCAAAAAGCGCACAATCATGTGCTGTAAAACGGTGGATACATTTTTTTTTTTTGCGTCACAACCCCCGGGAAATGACTCGTTTCATTATCAGAATTTGATCCATTTGGTCTGATAACATTTGGAAAGTGTAGAACAGACACACGATCAAATTATTATATCCCCATTCAAGTTAGCAGACAGCTAAATCTGACAAACTGAGCTACCTGCTCAGGAAGAGCTGCCAGCAGTTCAAGCTGTCAGCTGTCAGTCTGATATATTGAGCTCCTCACAATGAGCTACCCTCATTGAAACCACAGTAGCTCAACCTGTCAGGAAGTAATGTAGATCAGAATGTGCTACCTCTATAAATGTGGTGAAAGCAAAGGTAGCTCAACCTGACAGGAAAGGAAAATCTATCAGAATGACCTACCAGGTTAACGTGGTAGAGATGTGGGGACGTCAACCTGACGTCCCCACAGGGGCCCCCACGCAAATGTATATCAGAACTACCAACCTAAATGTGTGTGTAACCCGTTAGGTACTACATAGTTTCGGACCAGTGACTAGGTTCGTAGAGGAGGGTTTAAAGAGACACAGACACAATAAATAAATGGAGCCACGAAGTATGTTGACAGTAAGTTGACTGTATTGAACTGTATGAAAATAAAAAATAAAACAAAATAAAATTCAGTGCAATGACATCTGATTGCTCAATATTTCACAGTCCTTCTTTAACATAAATCCAAATAAAAGTGTCCAAATGGAAACGTAATGTTCCTTTAATGTTCCTTCAATGTCCTTGAATGTCAGCGCGCTTCAGTCAAATGTGTATAAGTCAAGTCAGGGGGAAGTTGAAAGAGTCAGGGGTTCAGGGGTCAGGTGTGTGTGTGGTGGTCCTACCACAGACACACTCATTTAAGGTGAAGAAGGGCTGGATGTCCTCTTCAGGCTCAGGTGTCGGTTCTCTACTCCTTTGGGTAAGGAGGGTTTCACTAGCTCGCCATCTCCATCAACCAGGAGAATCCAGATCCACATCTAAAGGTTTCTGAGGGTTCTCAAAAAACCTAGCCTGTATAAAGACAGGGCTATCAAACTTCTCTTATGGCCATATTCAATACATAAATATCAACACACTACTGGAACACAATAGTGATCTTTATCTTTTTTCTCAAGGTACATATTTCCACACATCTTTACACATTTTTAATCAACATTAATTATTTTAGATAAATGAACATGTTTAACAGTAACAAGACACACACTCTAAACAGTGCATCTCAGAATGAATACACACACAGAAAAATCAATAGCACAGCTCATTTGTTTTCATCAGATTATCAGAGCAAAATATGCAGCTTTAACTCTTAGTTTTCTGCCCTCTCACGCGCTGAATCACCACGTGGCTACTACTGTTAGCATGCGCTAGTTAGCTCGAGCAACTCACCAAGTCTGCTGAAAACAATAACTCACGGGTCCGCGACCACCTCTCTGCTTCAGGTAGGTACACTTTCCAAGGTTATTCTGTGTTGATAAGTGAGTTAACAACTGCTGTTTTCGTGACTTCTTATTGATTTTTCCATCTACTCGTATCGCTGCTCTGACTCTCTGCTCTCACTCCGCACCGCACTAACTCTGCACTCTCACCCCGCACTGTAACTCTCGCGAGAAGAGGGTGGGACTTAGCCTAGAACTCTAGACACCCCCTAGCGGCAGCAAATTTATTTGGCAGCTAGTGTAGTCTAGCAAAGCTCCGTCCGCTTTTTGGTGCTGGAAACACCAAGTGTGTCTTGTATGTCTGACCAATCACAGCGTGAGGGGCGGAGTCGAAAGCCGGATTACCTAATGACGACAGAAATGCGACGGTTCCGTGTTAGGTAAACAATGGCTGCTGCTGCTGGCGAACGGTTGTCTTTCCACTCGGCTTTGGCCGCGACTCTTCAAGACTTTAAGTTAACATTTTATTTGAGAAAAGAACAAAGAACGGCACTGAAGTCTTTCCTCGAAAATAAATATTTATTCTGAGTTTTGATTAATTACGTAGTTCTTCGTTGCTCTGATTGGTTGTAGCGCTATCCTATTGCGTGCAGAGGGAACTTGAAAGACAACCGTTTATCCCGCCCACACTGCCAATGGAGCTACGCCAGACCTTACATCTTTCTGATGTAGGTCTGGATTGCCAGGCTAGGTGGGACTACTTTCTCTTACAAATCATGCATCTACTTTTTATAATACAACAATTAAAGACTGAGTGTGTGTAAAATTAATATTATTGACAGAATAATAAACTAAAGAGAGTTAATTAAATAAAAATTATATTTTAAGGAAACAATAATATTATCTTATCTACTGTTATCTACATAGGCGTATTTCGTGGGGGGGACGGGGGGGACATGTCCCCCTCAAGGTTCGGATAGGTGGTGATTGTCCCCCCCAATATTCCCCCCCCCCCACAATCGCGCAACCGAAATGTTCCACCAGCCCCCCCGCTCAACAATCGCGCAACCGAATATGTTCCGCCAGCACCCCCCCCCCCCCCCCCCCCCGCTCAACAATCGCGCAACATAAATGTTCCGCCAGCAGCCACCCCCCCCCCCCCCCCCCGCTCAACAATCGCGCAACCGAAATGTTCCGGCAGCACCCCCCCCCCCCCGGTCAACAATCAACGTCCCCCTCAATATTAAAGAGATGATAACGCCCTTGGTTATCTACTGGGTTACATGTGGTTAAAAGTAGAGTAGCTCATAATGAGCACCCACACACACACACACACACACACACACATTGATCATGATCACTTATCTATTTTTTAGATTAACTTATTATCATTATTTGTTTTCTATTTTTGGCATTTCAAGCAAATGTATTTTTCATTTCCATTTGCAGGGACAGATTTCAGACAGTCATGATGTGCCCATCGAAGACACATGTCGCGCTGCACCTGAAGAGAATTATAGTCGTCAGACATTTCTCAAAATAGACTGCAGGTCATTAATGGGAAACACTGGATGTCTTTGTCGAGTATATTAACTGTATCCATAGAGTGCTATACTAGCTAAACTAGCGAGCTGTATCAGAGTGATGTCTTCATAGCAATAATAAATAAAGAATTATGTTGAATTTTGGTGAATACACGTTATTTCCATGCACCTAAACAGCTGTTTGATTGTCATAAGCTATTCAACACACCTGAAAAAGAAGAATCATTGGATTTTTTTCTTGGAAATTTTAGAGATTTAGAGACTACATTTTAATCTAATTTCATTCAATTTACCTGTAGAAGACCGCTCTCTCCACCATGAAAATCCCAGGTAAAATTATGGGCGTATCCTCTGATCCTTCAGATCGCCTCTGAAACGTACTGCACATGCGCACATCGTGTTGGTAGGTCATTCTGAGCGGTAGGTCCATAGACACAGCATTGGCTGCTGTGACGCGAGAAATTCGTTGGTTGTATTTTGTGAAAATAATATTACCAGAGAGTTGAGGAGCAACGATCTTCGATAGTACTGAAATCGTAGCCAGCTAGGCTAACAAAGAAGAGTATTGTGGAAATTGCGATACAAGAGAAGAAGCAATTTCTCACGTCGACAACGCAATGGTGTGTCATTTATTTTCATTCAAAACCGGTAGTTACAAACATCGCGCTGCCCGTGATATCAACAAGCCAGGTCGGCATCATTAAAGAGACAGCGTCCCTGATACTGGAACGAGCTAACACATTCACATGTCGTGCGGAACACACGTCAGATCAAAGTATAACGACAGCGTAGCTGAGCAAGGGAAATACATGTCAACATACATTTTGGTGAATTATGTTGTGACGAATGGATAACCGCACATATGTATCAACAGACTGTAATATCCTCACATAGCGACTAAGGACTATAAATATAAATATAAGTTGTATTAACCGCACCTGATCACTAGATGGCGGCATACATAATACACTGGGGGCGGGCGCTCAACACTAGCCAATCAGAGCATATTATGCGTCATAGAGGCCACGCCTGCCCAGATACTACCAAACAACACATCCGGGGGAGGGCAGAAACCCTCCAGGCAGCGTATCTGGACAGATACCCAGCTAAGGGTCGCTCCACGCGCGTGACTTTTACAATACCCCTCCATTTGTTTCGTAGATTAATGTAACTAAAGCTAAACAAATAAAGTGAGTGAAAGCGATCCTGTGTCGGGGGCCTTCTTCCTTAATGAACATCACTACAATATGGTGACCCCGACGTGATGCAGAGGAAGAGGCCGTGGACCGGGAGAAGCGGGACTACGCGGCAGCACACAACTCGCCATTTCTGTCGCAGGCCGGCCATTAAACCAGGTAAGCAGAACCTGACTGAATCTGCATAGATAGATATAGAGACATTATGTGACAGAGGTGGCTAGCGTGTGTTGTTGTAAAGCCCTGTTATTCCGGTCCGTAGTCGTTACAGTTAAGCCGACGTAAAAATGAACAGGCGCTTATAACTCTTTTGGGAATTAGTTAAATGATATTTTGTCGTCATTTTACGACTGTATAGAAGAAGCAGTGGCGCAAAAAGTGGGTATGCGCTGTATGCCGCGCATAGGGGCGCCGCACCAGGGGGGCGCCAAAGGGGGGGCGCCAAAGCGATGGAAGCGATCGGGCAGCACCCCCCCCGCTCAACAATCGCGCAGCACCCCCCCCCCCCCCCGCTCAACAATCGCTCAGCACCCCCCCCCCCCCCCCCCCCCAATCGCGCAACCCGTAATAACTATGGGGGGGGGCGCCAAAATTGTTGTTGCATACCCCCCTGACTCTGGGTAGTTGCACCCCTGAGAAGAAGCAAATGGCCAGTATTGTATTATCGGTTCGAGGCCCAGAGTTCGAGGCTCTAAATTTGTTTTATTATCGGTTCAAGGCCCAGAGTTCGAGGCTCTAAATTTGTTTCATAAATCGGTTCAAGTCCCTAGAAGTGTTTAATAAATCGGTTCGAGGCCCTAAAATTAATTATAGATCGGGTGCAAGCCCCTAAAATTGTTATATCTTATTAAACTGGTTAAGGCCCAGTTTGATACTGTGTTAAAATCGGATGTGTCGGAACCTGGGAAACCAGTGGCGGAGGTCGATTGAGAACATATTGCAGGCAATATTTCCATTCTCAAAGAGCTAAGCTAACTTGCGTGAATCATAATACCTTTTGTGTGACTAACCCTGTATGTGCTAATGCTTGCTAGCTTTGCTACGGTGCATCTTAGTTTTGTCTGCAGAATATGGTACATGTGACTGAAGATAGCCCACCACGTGGGGACTGTTTTATTGGGTCTTTGTTCTTCAGAGGGGGATGGTAGCATTCCTGTGCTATTAGCCATATGGCCCCACGTGAGGCTAATGGTTATGCTAGGTGTAGGGGGATGCTCACATTCCTGGGTCAGCAATCAGTTTTATGGCCCCACGTGTGGAGAGTAAACTTATGTTTCACTCTAACTTATAGACATATATACTAAACAATGCCAGTAGATTTCGAACACTTCAACACATAGACACACACACATAGAAGGACATATACACATTATTAACTAGGAAGATATAAAGTGTGCTAATATCACAGGGAGCATAGACAAGACCCTGTAGGCCTAAGCCATTTTGGGAGTTTACGCAGTAAACCCCCCACTGGCCAAGACCCCCCACCCTCGACTGCCCCTGAAGAACTTCCTCGTGGGGACAAAGGAAAATGGCGTTGGCCAGTCCATTACTTACTTCGCGAGACGCCATTACGTTGTGTGAGTGTGCTAAATAAGCGTGAATGAAGTTACTTGCACTCCTAGAGCTGCAAGGGGATAATTCGGTTTATTGATGGTCATTACGTAATTATGAATGTTATTATCTAGACTTTTAAATTCATAAATAACTATGTTAACAGATGTCATTACTGCGATAAAAAGTGTTTTGTGTAAAAGCTGATTATTCTTAAGCGTCAACTTGTCAGTAATATGAAGCAAGGTGTTCAAATTGACATTAACTCTTTGTTTTATTCTTTTCCTTTATTTATATTTGCACAAGAACCTTAAGACAAGGAGGGGACCTCCACGGCCGGGGAGGCTCCTTCCAAAGAAATATCTTGAACATCTCTTTTTGTTTTTATTAATGATAAGAAATTACAAGGTTAACAAAGAAGGAAAAGAAAGTTGGACATGGCAAAATGGGATGGTGACAGTAAGTGGTGATTCTTAAAACAGAAGGAAGTACTTTAGATAAGGAGATCTAACAAAGGAGGGAGGCAATACAGAGTTATGCAGGGGTTTGTCCTATAATAGTAGTGGTAATAATAATAATAGTAATAATAATAGACATAATGAAACATGATAAAGAAAGCGCTGCGAACATTAAAACGGTTAAAGATCTGTTGGGACATAGAAAATACATATGTAGAGGTCAACTATGTATTTATGTCTGTTATTTGTTTTTTGTTTTCTGTTGATTTGTTTTCTTTGTGTATTTGTTTTATAAATATGGGTAACAGTGTTTAAGTGTTTTGTGGGACAATTAGCAGACCAACAGCTCATTTAAGTTGGATACTATTCATCTAAATCAGAAGTTATCTCCTCTACCGCTCGTCCACAGAAGTCCAGGGGTCAACCAGCGCTGGGGACTGTTATGGTCCAGGGAAATTCCCCCCTCACCAAATGAGTAGGGGGACCCGCCCTAAACGACTCTGTGGGAGCGCGGTAGTTATTACAATGCAAAACCTGATACGCAGTGTTGGGGTGTAACAATTAAACAAGTCCATTTGTAGGTTGCTCAGTTTACCTCCATAATGTGGTGTCCATTGACTTGTTTTTATGTACGATGTTTTGTTTTTGCTCAATGATGCTGACCATTGATAAGGCTATGATTCTTAGATGGGCCGGAGTGTTTTTACCTGGGGGACAAACACAGGTGCCATTTGATTATTAGAGGTGACTTGGACGATGACAATGAGGAAATTGAGGTTGGTTTATTTGAGGTATATCCATTTTAAGCACTCAAAACTATTCAAAACTATTCAATGACTATGTGTGACTACATATATATTCAATTTTCACTTAATTCACCATATTCACCTATTGTTTGACTAACCTTTGTATGCACGTTTGTTTTGATATAACTTTCACATATGGTTTGAACTACTTAGATTAGTAACGATATAAGTTCATTTAGGATTTGGACACGCCTGATCTAGAAACAATAATAGAAACAACTGTCTATATATTGCTTATGTTATATTGTGTCAGATGTTTTTCTGCAAAGATACTGGTTGGTTCTGGTCTCTCTTCCCCTCAGGACAATGGAGGGGGGTCCATTAGAGAGAGGACAGTTGATCTGGGGCTCCTGCCCTAAATGGACTCAGGGACTCATATCTGGACATTGAAATGGACTGCATACACGAAATGAACAGCAGGAACATTGCTTCCTGTTACCAGCGGTTGATAAGTTTCATGCTAGGAGGCAACATGGCTGACAGTCTTATCTGAATGTGATAGGTGGTTTTCGACTGGATGATGGTAACCCGACCTGGATAGACCTCTCTTCAGCTGCTGAAAGGGTAACTGGGAAGAGCTCTTCCGGTGGGGTGAGACTAGCTCATGAATTTGGCCTTATTAGAACAATTGAATAAGTTTACCTAGTCTAAGAGTAAATTAAAATAATGTGGGCATAAGATCCAAAGGTAACACTAGAAGACTAAAATAGTTCCAAAAAGCTTGATAAACTAGGACCTAGAATCACTGTCATATACATATTGTGGCAACCTCGGGGAGGAGAAGAGGTGCCACCAAACCAGTATTGAAAAACAGTTGATTGTCCACACCAATTTCACAATTAATCCAATTTATTGGAGATTCGGGAGAGGGGGAGAGAGGGGAAAACGCCGTCGCAGCGAAGGGGGTGTCGGTCCTGAGGGGGCTCAGGCTCTGGACTCGTCGTCGGTGGTTGAGCGTGGGGTTCGGTGCACGCGGTCGGGTTCTCAGACGGTCCAGGGTTCGGCGGGAGGGAGGGATGTCAGACAGGCGGGGGTCGGTACACGGGCGGGCTCTCAGACGGAACAAGGGTCGATCGGCCAACAGGGTTCTCCGGGGAAAAAGGGTCATACACAGCGTCTCTCTCTCTCTCTCTCTCTCTCTCTCTCTCTCTCTCTCTCTCTCTCTCTCTCTCTCTCTCTCTCTCTCTCTCTCTCTCTCTCTCTCTCTCTCTCTCTCTCTCTCTCTCTCTCTCTCTCTCTCTCTCTCTCTCTCTCTCTCTCTCTCTCTACTTACTACCACCATACTGCTCTCCAGCTACTCCTTCTTCGTTCGGTCCACTTCTTCCAGCTTTTATACTCTCCCCCCTCATTAGGGTGAGTGGCTGCAGCTGCTCCGCTTCCTGGTCTCGTTAGACCTCCATATATGGTCGGGTTTCCTTTAGACAGAGGGGAGAGTGAAAAGCGGCCACCAGATGGGATGGCATGGTGCAATATAAACCCCATCCACCACTTTCCCACATACCCTCCTCCTTACCTGTACCCGGCGGGCGCCACAATATATTTTATGTTATCATCAATATACTGTATAAACGTCAATACAAGCGGGAAGAATGAATGCAACATGCTTAACTTTGTGTTAGTTTTGCGTGACTTCTTCAAAGTCACGAGGGGGGAATAAGTAGTGTATTATCAAGGGGGGAATATTATCAAGGGGGGAATATTTTTGCATTTAGATTTTTTTGTTTTTGTTTTAGTTTTTTAGTTTTATTTGTTTAATTGTCGAATTTGCTTAAGTCAGACATGTTCTTTGAACATTTGCAATGACCTGGTTAAAGTAATCATTGGGAAATACTTCAGCAATCTGTTGGGAAAGGATCTAATGCACAAGCTAGATAGTTTATTGACATAGAAAATTGGGAATTACCTTGCAAACGCCAACGCCTAATGCTGTTATGCTGTGTTTAATACCTTAACTTGTTAGCTTTTTCCACCGCCGTGTCAAAACTACACCGTCAACACCGGGTGGTGCAGCAGATACCCATCAAACAGCGGTTAGGTCACAAGGAATGGTGGAAAGAGTGAATGGGACATTCAAGAAACTAACAACATTTCTGAGAAACAGAATTTCAGAGCCGAAGGACGAACCACCAACCAGGGTGGAGACAGGTGACCAGGTGTACCTGAGAGTGTTCAGGGGACAGTGGAGCGCCCTGACTTGATGAACAGGCTGGGTTACATAGACTGGTACCTGATTTCCTGGAGTTCGGCACCTGTGTCTAGGAGGACATTGCACCTGATTTACTTGAATGTTGAATTATTAAATGCACAGTATGGGTCATGGTTGTCATTACAATGCATTTTAAGTTCGGAATGTGTTATGCTGTTTTCCTATGGTTGCTGTAATAATGAGACTGATGGATTTCTTTGATGCTACTGGAATATGTTCTGACTACTGGTACGGCCGAGTTGAGTGACTCCACGGGCGAGGCACACATGGGTTCATGCTAGTAACCTTGTCGTGTGAGCCTTGCCTATGGATGACAAGATGGGCATTGAATTCATGAACAGTCCGACCTGAGGTCGGCTATGGATACGGGGGATAACACTGATGTTTGAGAAACCTGCGTGCATGGAAACCACCTGAGCCATTGCATGCATGTCTACAGGGCGTTTTTTTAGTTCTATGTAGGTTTACTGTTCCTTATACCTGGAGGTATCGATTTTGGTTATACAGGCATATAAGTATTTGAAGGGATTTCTTATGATGAAATTACTATGCATTTATTACTGCGCCTTTGTGTCCTCAGGATACTGTGATGACGGTATGACATTGATTGTATGATGTGATGATAATTTGTCTACTGTTTGTTGACTACGGTCCATGTATTCTTTGAGACACACCAAGGTGAATGCCGTCCACTTTAGAGATGCGACAGGTTTTCCTCCTGTATAGTGGGGGGTTTTCCCGAACTAAGTCGGTTGGTGATGTTGATGTTGACCCACGGTAACCAATCCGTGGGATTTTTTCTTTTTCGCTTGAATTTACACTCACCATTTTTAGACCTTATATGATACATTGCACTAGTAGTTGGTAGTATGGTCATCAGTGATGACCAAGGAGGGACTGTGACGAATTGATAACCGCACATATGTATCAACAGACTGTAATATCCTCACATAGCGATTAAGGACTATAAATATAAATATAAGTTGTAGTAACCGCACCTGATCACTAGATGGCGGCACACATAATACACTGGGGGCGGGCGCTCAACACTAGCCAATCAGAGCATATTATGCGTCATAGAGGCCACGCCTGCCCAGATACTACCAAACAACACATCCGGGGGAGGGCAGAAACCCTATAGGCAGCGTATCTGGATAGATGCCCAGCTAAGGGGAGCTCCACGCGCGTGAGTTTTACAATTCCCCCCCATTTGCTTGATAGATTAATATAACTAAAGTTAAACAAATAAAGTGAGTTAAAGCGATCCTGTGTCGGCAGCCTTCTTCCTCAACGAACACACCACACCCCCAAGCGAACGAGTTTTCAAGGCGGCGCGATGCGGATAATTTGCGTGACGTGGGGCTTCTAGTCCCACCTTCCTCCTGGTTCGCATGGACTTGAAGTGCATGCCCGCTTGTGCGTAATCAAATGTTTTCAAATGTTTCAACCATAGATATACAGTATATAGAACACTAGATGTGTTACGGCGGAGTCTAGAACGTCCTCACAGGTCGGTCATCTTACCACAGGCAAGATAGTTGACCACAGGCATCTTACCACAGGCAAGATCTCTGTACAGGGTGGGGATTTCAAAATGCAGCCTTTCTTATAGCCTATTTGTAATAGGAACTATTGTAATCTACCTATTTTAGAACATTATTCTATTTTGTATTTTTTATTTTGTAAGTATGCAGTGTCATAACTACATCTTTGACGTTTATAACAAACCAAACCGTTTGAAAATCAGATGAAATTTGAGCAAGTTATGGTTATCTAAAAAGTACATGTACCACTACAACACACGTTATGGGTGACCGAGCTGCCTGGGGTAAGATGGCCGCCATGTGCGGACGTTCGACTCCATTGGCCAGCAACGCGGACAAGACATCTAGTGTTCTATATATATCTATGGTTTCAACCAGGGTGCGATTTGTGAAAAAAACAGAGGGGGGGATACTTTTGAGAAACATTTCATTCAGAAAAATTACCACACAACAGTGTGAAAACATTAAAACTGTTGATTCTTGTGTAGATAAACCTTACACTTAGGCTACATAACATAGGCGGTAGGCCTATTTTGAACATGAACTTAACTGCATTTGCAGAAATATTTTCTCAAAATATTGTTTTTAAATTTGCCAAATAAAAATACAATTTTAATTCTTTCCCGATATCAGTTCAACAGAAAACATGAAATACCACAATGTGCTGTCAAGATGTTTTTTTAAATTGTTTTTTTTTTTTTTATGGTTAATCGGGTAGACTGTAGGTCAGACTATGAAAACAGTCTGCTCTGATGACGCACTTCAGCCTTTTTTCAATATCAATAGCAGTGTGGTGTGGTGTCCCTGCTTCAACCACATCTCTGCAAATCTGCGGGCCGGGAAGGAGGCAACATCTGGTGCATTTACAGAGATGAAAAGCAGATTGTCCAGTGTGGACACATTCATTCTGTTTCTGCCATCTGTAAGAATGTGGTTCATGGCACTGAAACCTCTTTCACACTCGGCTGTGGACACTGGAAGCGTGGAGACAGCGGTGAGAACTTTGCGCATGCTCTCTCCTGTGACACCGTGACACTTAAACTCATGGAACTCCTTCAGGAGTATGGGAGTGGTTGCGGCCTCAACAGCAAGAGTTTTGTGTATGGCGAGAAGTTTTTCATCGCCGTAGAGGATGCGCTCGTCTTCATCAGATGGCCAGTTTGACGGATTTAGAGCAGCAGCGGCAGAGATAATCCCGTTGTCATCCAGCCTGCGCTCAATGTTGTCAGCCAGGGAGACAAAAAATCGCTCGCAAAACACCTCTGCCTTGCAACGGCCCCCATCACCTGGCTGAGACACACTGACCCCCTTGAATGTGGAAGATTTTTCAAATTCCTCCCTCATGCATTTTGTGTTCACACCGTCGGCTTTCCTCATTGATCTCAGTGCGCTCAGTGCCACGCCCACCTCAGTGTTAGCACGGACAGCTGTTGCGTCTCTCCTCTGAAGGAAAAGTGACAGGGCCTGTAGAATCTCCAGCGCATCTTTAATCAGTGCCATCTCCACCAAAAAAAGCCACTGTCATTTTAGTGTGCATACCCTGACATCTTGCCCTCTCCTTGGTGGATCTGGATGGGTCTTTGGCCACCTCTCCAAAAAGTTTCACCAAGGCTTGATAGCTCTCCCAGAGAGCTGTCACTGACGTGCAGGATGAGGACAGCCAGCACACATCAAACACTCTCCCTATCCTACGAGCCTGGATGCCCAAATCAAAAGCCGCAGACTCAAGCTCTTTCGTGTGTTTTGGGCTTTGAGAGAAAAATGCATGTAGAGAGTCGATGAACATTTGAAAATGACTGGCATCTGTGGTGTTTTTCACAGCATCGTGGACTGCAAGTTCTAGCTTGTGATTCATGCAGTGAATGACTGTCAGGTTCACATTTATCCTCTCACGCAGGAGTGTAAGCTGCACCTCTGTATCTGCCCATCATAGAAGCTGCCCCGTCAGTTGCAATGCCAATTAGCCGGGAGCGCAACATGTCCTCTGAGATGCCCTGCTCAGCCAGGCTTTGTAGCAGGGTGTCACAGATGGATTCCCCAGTGCACGACTGCAGTTCAATAAGATGAAAAAAGTTGCAGATCTCGCCCTCATAAGGAATTCTAATATAGACGACCAAGCACGTTTTGTTGGATGCTGTGGTGCTCTCATCGATTAGGATGCTGAACTTTTCTGGTGAGTTTTTGATGAAGTCCGCGAGCTGTGCTGTCATTTTATCTCCAATGAACATGTTTATGTTGCGGCAAGCCTTGTCTGAATGCAGCATACATCCGAGATTTACCCCGTTAAGTTGCTGAAGTTCCACCAGCTCTGGCTACATTTTGAATGAGAGGTTGTTTTTGCATATCATGTAGGCAGTGCGTATGCAGTTTTCAGTGGCCTGTAAACCTTTTTCATTGTGTTTTCTTCACAACTCTGCGCTGTTATCAACTGCCTTCTCAATTGCGGCCTGTTGTCTTGTCTGTAAAATATCAAGACATTTCAGGTGGGAGTGGCACTTTCCATGTCGGTTTATTTTGTCATGTAGTTTTTTTGCTGTCTTTGCTTTTACACCATGAATGAATGCAGGGTTGATGTGGAGCTTCTCTTGAGTATAGGGACCCAGATCTTTAATTTTTAGAGCAGGCTGTGCACTGGACTGATCTGTCTGTGGTGACAGTAAGCCACTCTCGACCCTCTCGCCATTTAGCGAAGCGACCCGGCTCAATGCAGCCCCCAACCATAGTTTCGGGGGGCGAGGGATTAACAAGTGACCCCTCGGCCTGGGAGCTCTCCTCAACCAGGGAGATGCTGCTGTCCACCGATCAGCAATGTCAGATCTTGTTTCATCATTTCATCTGTTATATTTTTTCTCAGAATCTTTTGTTGTGGTCCTGTAAAATATGACAATATGCTGCTCTGGATTCTTTAAATTTTTTCTCCATTTGATTTAAGCTTTTGTTTTTTTTGCGTCGGATGACGCAGACAGGAAGTTGGACTTGTGAAACACAAGAAAATCCGGTTGGTTTTCAAAATAAAACTGCTTTCTGCGAGCGCAACGCCTCTGACTTGCTCCCGGTAGATCAAAATCACAGCACAATCAAAATGAACACGGACCCTTTGTATTTTGGTTGGGGGGGGGGATACATTTTGTCCCCACCGAGGATAAAAAATAATTCAGCAGAGGGTAGGACGTGTAAACCGGTCCAATCAGCGAACAGGAGGCGCGGCCTGAGAACAGTGACGTAGAGGTCGTAAGTACGGAGGCGGGCGGAACCAGGCTAATGCTAATGCTCACTGCATCTGCCGTTTGTATACTGCGCGCAACGTGGTTTCTGGCGCATGAAATACGTCACGACCAAACGTTAGCGATTGGTTATGGCAGATTCGGAGTGGCACTGGGCAGAGCCAATAGTTTTAAACTTCAACAGAGCACCCGCCTTCAGTTAGTTAACAATTGTCAATGGTGAGTGGCCAGACTCTCTGTACAAATGAAATGTAGTACGAGAGGCTGGTGACCAGGCTATAAGAACACAGCCCTTAGCAATAGACACAACTCCAAGATCATCTGGGTCTTCTTGAGTGCCTTCCCCAGACATTGCATCGACCTCAGCCTGGACTCACATATGCCACCACATCTTTACTTTTTAAAATTGAATTAAAATGTTTATGTAATTTAATTTACAACTGTGTGTGTGTGTGTGTGTGTGTGTGCTTGTGCGTGTGTGTGATGCCACATGCGTGAAAAGTCTGTGGATGTGTGGTGGAGCGTGCATTTGTCTTTAGAGGGAGGGAGGGTGCATACACTCTATGAACATGTATAAATAGATGTATACATACATGTAAAAGTTGGATATTATTACATGTAAAAGTTGGCTATTATTTTCAATTCGTCAAGTCCATCCGTGTGTATAGGCCTACGTGTGGTCTTTAGAGGCGGCTGTGTTTCTTTAATTCCTAAAGCAGGGCATACGTCACGTGACATCTGGGGACCGTGTTGTTTACATCGTCGTCTGCGCATGCGCTGCTGTGTGGCGCACCGACCCCAAAGGTTTCGGATTCGGACCCACGCATTAAAAGACTTGTTGCGCTTCTCCGGGTCAAGATGTCCGTAAGACATGCCGTGAGCCGGGGGCTGGAGTGGGGCCGCTCGGTCTACAGGTTGGGTCTCCTGAAACCCGTGGTCCGGATCGCGGCTCGGTTCCGAGGTGAGCGTGTCCCCGCTCGGCCCCAGGCCGGCCTGCCGTCTCGGTACCGGTACTTCCGGACCACGCTGAGCGGCCTGGCTGCCCAGGTGCAGTCCGGCGGCTTCAGGAGGTTCTCGGCGGGTGGCTCTCCGCGGAACCGAGCCGTGTTCCTGGCGTTCGGCCTGGGCGTGGGTCTCATCGAGCAGCGGCTGGAGGAGGACCGGAGCCACGCCGCAACCTGCCAGGGGATCCAGGTGTGGTGGACACCATGGTGCCCGTTCACTCATATGGTGGTGTGTGTGTGTGTGTGTGTGTGTGTGTGTGTGTGTGTGTGTGTGTTGCTGAGCAGGGCTCTCTCACACATTGTAGGCCCCTATGAGGTAGGGGTGTGTTTGTTTGTGTGTGTGTGTGTGTGTGTGTGTGTGTGTGTGTGTGTGGGGGGGGGGGGGGGTCAGGTGCTATGTAGTGAATGTGTAGGCCTACTATTTGTTATTGACCTTGTTGCATTGTTGAGTTGGCAGTGCTACTCTTCTACAGCCGGCCTGACGGGGCTTCACTGATTTCCATGTTGGCCATGTCTCCACCCCACAGGAACTATTCAGTAAGAAACGGTTTCAGAGTCCCCTCAAGCCGTTGACCTCGGGGTACAGGTTTGAGGACTACTCCATCGGGAAGCAGATTGGGAAAGGATCCAACGCAGCGGTGTACGAGGCGGCTGCTCCTCTGGCCTTTTCCAAGAAAACTGACACATGTTCAGTGGTGGAGGTAACAGAGGATGAAGGAGAAGGAGAGACCAGCCCGTATCTGAGGTGCTGCTCGCTGAGAAACTTCCCCCTCGCTGTCAAAATGATGTGGAACATTGGGGTGGGTAGTCAATAAATGACCTCCAAAAAAAACACAACCACATAATGGTATACAGATTGGCTCCTCCAGGGGTTTTAACTAAACTTAACGACACAAACTATGTCTGTTCTTTTGCAGGCAGGATCGTCGAGCGACTCCATACTCAGATCAATGTCGCAGGAACTGGTACCTGCGGGACCACATGCATTGAAGCAGGAAAACAAGCAACTTACTCTGGATGGGTATGTGCTTAGGTTGTGCATGTTGGAACTGAGCATAATGCTAATACAGCATATCATTAATATGAAAATCCATAATACATTGTCAGGCAATTTTTGTGAATGCTGCAAAACAATCAGATTGTACAAGCCTCTATTCGCTAAGCAAAAAAGTTTGTTGGTTCCAGTAGAAAGGTATTGGATGACCTTCAATACTGCTGAGGTACTCTCTGATGGACATAAACAACTGCTGTCTCCTTAAATGCAGACATTTTGGAGTGCTGCCCAGGACGGTGCCAGCTCACCCCAACGTAATCCGAGTGTACCGGGCCTTCACAGCCGAGGTGCCCCTCCTGCCAGGCGCCCAGGAGGAATATCCGGCTGTACTGCCAGCCAGACTCAACCCGGATGGCATCGGTTATAACCGCACCTTGTTCCTGGTCATGAAAAAGTGAGACACACTCTTTATTCACAATAAGGCATAATGACACATAATAAAGTTTATGATGATGATTGCTGTGATTAGTATTTATATATTTAAGCAGCAGCAATTTCAGTCATTGTTCACGGAGTAGTAAACCTTCCTCTCATGCCACACAGCTATCCATGTACTCTGCGGCAGTATCTGGAGGGGAACACACCGGGCTGGAGGCAGGGCACTCTGATGCTGCTGCAGCTGCTGGAAGGAGTGGATCACCTGTGCAGACAGGGCGTGGCACACCGGGACCTCAAGTCGGACAATGTGCTGCTGGAGTTGGACTCCGGTGAGAGCAATCAATCGTGTGTGTGGGCTGGTTAATTATAAGTACAGAGAAATGGGTCCGCTTCCTATACTCTGGTGACATTTGTTATTGTGTTTCTTTCTTTCTTTTTTTCCTCCCTGTTGGGTAGATCGATCCCCTCGTTTGGTGATCAGTGACTTTGGCTGCTGCCTGGCCCAAAGTGACGGCAGCCTGCAGCTGCCCTTCAACAGTGTCTGGGTCAACAGAGGTGGCAACGCCTGCCTCATGGCACCTGAGGTTGGCTCGAGTGGCTTTATGTTACATGCCTACACCTTGAAACGCACTAGAATGGGATTGTTTATTTGAGTTGTAAAGACCTAAAGAGAGTGAAAATGCAAGTTGCACCTATACTGAAGGCCATTTCCGCCAGGAAAGAAAACAAGCTAAATTACCCCCCCCCCCCCCCCCCCCCCAAAAGAAAAAAAACTAATAAAGTTAAAATTGTGACTTATTAAGTCGAAATTAAGACTTAGTATCTGATATATCGGGAAATAGGTTGTAAACAGAAGGACATAAGTCAATTTGGACCACAATATGGTATCATAATCCATAATCGATTCCTTGACCTGAGATTAACAACTTCACCATCCAATGCAACTAACATTTTTGGTGCATCCTGTGGATGTAGGTGCAGCCACCTGTAACCATGACAGTGACCAGATGTTTCCATTTGCTATTCAATGAAAACTAGTTCAGCCACATAGCCTAGCCTACACCAAAGCCTTAAAACCCTTTTAACGTTATGGTTGCCTAATGGCACCCTCTAAGAATTATGTCCGTTTACTGAAAAATTAAAGCATGTTTGGATTCCAGTACAGGACCATGGTGCATAAACTAACACATTGTTTTGGCAAATACATTCAACCGTAGCAATTTAATCCCATGAACTTGCATGTAAACTAGTAGGCTCTTTCATCATTTGTAAGTCCACATTTGTCTATAGACTTACTCTTTGCAGTGTTATTACAAGTGAGTGTTAGTATTATTATAATATGAGTGTTAGAATTATTAGATACATAATTTTGACTTACTAAGTCATTACTTTTTTTTGGGAGGGGGGCTAATTTAGTCATAATTTCTTTCCCTGGTGGAAATGGGTTTCCATGCTTGTATGACTCAATGTAGTCAATTTATTTTTTTAACAAAGACATAAAAAGACCAAAGTTTCATATTATTTACACATTTCAGTCGGTTTACTATACTCCTGTAAATAATGTCAGGCAACACACCTGACATCAAATCATGGTACCATGCATCGAGTCCTTTGTTATATGATGCATTTGTTACATTTATACATTTGTTACACGGTATCAACATTAATTGTTTGGTTGAAATCCAATACAGCAAAAAAAAATCTTAAATGTATACATTTTCTTAAATTTCCCTGCCCGGAAACCTATATTTCTCCCTGAAGGTGGCCACTGCAGTCCCTGGCCAAGACGTGTTCATCGACTACAGCAAAGCCGACGCCTGGGCCGTGGGCACCATTTCCTACGAGATATTTGGAGAGGCCAACCCCTTCTATGGAGCACAGGGGCTGGAGAGCAGGAGCTTCCAGGAGAAACAGCTCCCCCGGCTGCCCGCCGCCGTCCCAGCCGACGTGCAGATGGTCGTCCGTTTACTCCTGAGGACGAATTCTGAAAAGGTACATTAGGGCTAGTGAGGCATACTTAGCCATGTTCGTAATCGTGAGTTGACTTCGCTTAGAATAAAGAGTGTTAATAAAGGTAAAAGTCTTTTCTCTGGGCTTTTTTTTTTACTGTGACTCTACGAACCAAGTACTGATGAGGTCTTTCCCTGCTACAATCCCTTTTAATCATCTTTGCATGTTCTTCAGCGCCCCAGTGCCCGTGTTGCTGCCAACATCCTGCACCTCAGCCTGTGGGGGAAGAAAGCCCTGGCCAATCAGGGCAGCGCCGGCATGAGGGAGCTTGTGGATTGGCTGCTGTGTCAGTCGGCCATGGTTCTCCTGAGGGGCTGCGGGAACACGGTGGAGGCGGAGCTACAGAGGTGCTTCTTGGCTCACCTGGAGCTGGAGGACCTGCATACTTCTGTGGGCTTCCTGCTGTTTGGACGGGAGCAGCGTCAGGCCTGCATCCTGTCTACCTAGATCCACGCACATGGCAACAAACAGAACAAACAAGGATTTGTAACCCTTGGAAAAAAAATTGGGGGTTTTAGATGTTTTTAATCAAATTAATTGTTTGGAATTCCTTTGCACTTAGATCTAGTTATTATATATCTGAGGTGACTTGTGCAACATTATAATGAGAACTGTTGGTGACCATAAAGGTTAATATTTAACTGTGGGTTTACAGTCCATAAGAAAACATGACAGGAAGTGCGCAACATTATGCTAAAAATAAAGGCTTTGCCTAATTCTCTCTAAGCTCAGTTATTACTATGTTCTTAACATAGAAATAACATATGGCTTTTGCACTTTACACATTTTACATTAGTTTGCGTGGATTGCGGTCTTGGTGTATCGCACTTGTGGTAACAGTTTATAGGTCATTTTAATGGGATAATGTATTTGAGTAATACAATGCCCATATTTTAATGCACCAAGCCACATGAAATGGGGTATACTTTGGCTTTATTTTGAGAGATGCGTTGTTTTATTTCACCTCCTTGCTTCCGGATAAAATGTAAACATCACTATATATAGTGATATATATATATATTTATATTATTATATATAATATAAACGATTTACTTCCAGGTGTTTTCATGTGTTTAATAATAATAATAATAATAATAAAAGACGACTGTTTAGAACAATGCTTAATTTCTTCAAACATTATTAAACGCATTTACCCGTTATTGTCAAATGTTGTGATCAGGATGGGAAAACCGTTTACTTTGAAAGGCTAATGGAAAACGTTGAAGCCAAATAAGGCCGCGGTCCCTGCCTCCTAGTCTGCCTCCTAGTCGGCCTGGTCTGCCCCCTAGTCCGCCCTGCTGCAGTCAACCCCAAACCTCTAGTCCAGAAACCCGATCTTTCCAGTGAAATAGTCTATGTCCGTGTCCTCTTCATAATGTCTCTACTGTATAAACGGATCGCTTCGGGAGCTTTGCGCGCACTACAACCCGGGACCACACGGGTCTGGGCCCCGTGGTGGGCCGGGAGCCGAGACCGGGTCAGAGACCCGCGCCGGCCCCCCAGCAGGGACCAGTCCGGGGGGACCTACAACGTGCCGCCCAGCGCCGAGTTCGTGGCGCGGGTCTCCGGCATCGCCACCATGGCCAAGCTGCCCTACCGGGAGACGACGGACGGCCTGGACGCGGCGTTTGTCGGCGTCCCCATAGACACCGGGACCTCCAACAGACCGGGGGCCAGGTGCGGATCCGCGCCGAGACCTCAGACCTGGTGCCAAGTCCCGGCGCCGCTGGTGCGCAACGTGTGCGCAATGTAAAACTATGTGTATTAACTATGTGGTCTGGTTCCCGCAGGTTCGGCCCCCGCCAGATCCGGGCGGAATCCGCGCTGCTGCGGGCCTACAGCAGCGGGACCAGGGCGGCCCCCTACGAGTCCCTGGTGGTGGCGGACATCGGGGACATCAACGTCAACCTGTACGACCTGAAGGACACCTGCAGGCGCATCAGGGAGGGCTACCGCAGGGTGGTGGCCACAGGCTGCGTCCCCCTCACCATGGGTGAGGAGACATCTCCAACTATGTTCAATGGAAAGTCAACGACTTGACTCAAAGCAGAAACAAATGGACACATGCACAATATGAAATGTCCATTGTTCTCACTCTTTAACAGTTGACAACACATTACGGTAACACTTTAGATTAGGGACCACATATTCACCATTAACTAGTTGCTTATAAGCACGCACATTGGCTCTTTTTTAGTCATTATAAAGCACTTATTAATGCATTATTCTGTTTGACCATATTCTACAACTACTAGGCCATTAACTTTAATATTAGAGTTTTCCCTCAATAACCTCCTAATTACTGCTTATTGATAGTAAGGAAGGAAGTTGTTGTACATAAATTACGATCTTAGCAACTAGTTAATGGTGAATATGTGGTCCCTAATCTAAAGTGTTACCCAAATTACATATAAGCCTATTGCATTACGATTATTATTGCCAGATCATTTGCAAGGGCTGTATTGTACAACCTTGTACAATACACAGCCCTTGCAAAGGATCCAGTCACCATCCATATGACTTCAACTACAACACAAGCAAACTAAATGTATACTTTAATATTATAGTATATTATTATGGTATTAGAGCATATTGTAGTATTTAGGATTGCTTGGTTTCTGCAGGGGGTGACCACACAATTGCCTACCCAATCCTTCAGGCTGTGGCTGAGAAGTAAGTGTGTGTGTGTGTGTGTGTGTGTGTGCGTGCGCGTTTGCCTGTGCGCGTGTGCGCGTGCCATGGCATAGGAAGGCCACCGGAGGGTGATAATGGTTCATGGTTTATATTTTAGCATGCCACAGAGCATGATAATTGATAACAAACGGCATGAATTGTATGAATGCCGTTTGTTCGTTTATTATGTTTCCGCAATGATGTATTCAGATTTTTACATCATCAGTAATATCCACCACATCCACATTTTACATTCATTCATTTGTCCATATTGCCTTTAATGACTTGTTAGTTATGTTTGTGTGTGTATATATATATATATATATATATATATATATATATATATATATATATATATATATATATATGCAAAGGTCATGTTAATTGTCTTGGTACTTGTTGGTCAGACATGGCCCAGTGGGTCTGATCCACGTGGATGCCCATGCTGACACCAGCGATACGGTGCTGGGGGAGAAGATCGGCCATGGGACCCCCTTCAGGCGCTGCGTGGAGGAGGGGCTGCTGGATTGCAAAAGGGTCGCTCAAATTGGCCTGCGGGGAACCGGCTACTCGCCTGATTCTTTTGAGTGGAGCCGAGCACAGGTACACGTACCAGAATAGGTCTTTTGGACTGTGGGGTGGAGGTGCAATCACATTTTTGTTACAATGAAATGTATTGCCAATAGATTGAAGAATTAAACCGGAAATTATCAATGCTATTATAACAGCGTTTCCCAACCTTGGGGTCGGGATCCAACTTGCGGTTACCTGAACCGCATATGGGATTACGGGAGATTATTGCTGGATATTATGATATCTATGCTATAGATATTTGATGCTGCATTTTTGAACATCAAATATTTAGTTTATTAATAATTACATTAAGTGTAGAGTTCTATTGTATTCGAACAGGAAAACTGATATTATGGGCAAATATTATGTTGATTGGTTCAAACAATTTGTGGGGAAGCAGATGCACAACAACAACCTAAAAATGAGGTCAAGGGCCAAAAAAGGTTGGCACTACAATAATGCTGTTCAATTGTGTGTAATAGGGTTTCCGTGTTGTGCATGCGGAAGAGTGTTGGTTCAAATCCCTTGCACCTCTGATGGCTGAGATCAGGGCTCAGATGGGCAGTGGGCCGGTGTACCTGAGCTTCGACATCGACGCTCTAGACCCAGCCTTCGCCCCTGGAACAGGCACACCTGAGATAGCAGGACTCACATCCATACAGGTGAGATCAATGTATTCACATGTGTGGTGGTTTATTTTTTGTGGGGGAACTGTACTGTTTGTGATCATTACCTAACATTGGACCATGCATCTTGTGCACACAAGATGCAGTATATGATTGATAAAGCGTTTGAATATTTATAATAATAATAATAATAATAATCTAATAATAATAATCAGAATGAATTGCATATACTGTATATTGCATGTATGGGGGGTGAGTGGGAGTGGGGAGTGGGATATGACACCTCATCCACTACCAGTGTGTAGCTCTTTCATATGGACATCATTGTAATAACTACATGAATGCGATCAGGGGTTTTGCAGCTACAAGCTCATGTAGTGACTCATTGTGTGCAGGGGGTTGAGATAGTGCGGGGCTGCCGTGGCCTCAACCTGGTGGGATGTGATTTGGTGGAGGTGTCTCCACCGTATGACACGACAGGTATTTGCACATAATTTTTACGTCATATCACCTTGTATTATGAAAAAACCCACCGAAAAACCCTGATAGTATTATTTCTGTTTGTTCAACAGGAAATACAGCATTGACCGCCGCAAATTTGCTTTTTGAAATGATGTGTGCCCTTCCCAAAACTAAACATTACTGACCTTTAGAAACCACAAAATAGTATTTTGTGACTTTTTCCTTTACATTTAATCAAACAAACACAAACGTCGAAGTAAAGTTTGATTAAGTATGATGTTTCTGTGGAATAAATATTCAATTACATTTTTATGGATGTGTGGAGTGTGTGGTTGATTTGGTTTGATCTGGTCTAAAGCCTATCCTGGCCTGAGTCAGATTGATTGGACTGGGTCTGGGTGGGGGTGCAAACCTGTGGTGCAGAGCAATCACGGCACCCAGGATAAACCAGCTATCAACACACACTCAGGAGAGAGACACTGTCATTTCAGCATTCAACACCTGCTCTAGCTGTAACATCTTGCCAACTCTCCAATAAACTGGTTTGTACAAACACCTGTGTCGGAGGAGCCCAGCAAAGCCATTTAGGTGGTGTGTGGCAGGGTCTACTGCCACACTGGAGAGTGTGAGAGTGGAGAGGTGGCGAGATGTTACAGCCAGAGCAGGGGTTGAATGCTGACATGTCAGCTCCCCAGGTGTGCAGCCCCAGAGTCAGTCTGACTCAGGCCAGGTGAGGCTGTAGACCAGCTATCAACCACACACAGTACATTATTTTCATTAAATCATTTAGAAAGCATTTATTATGACCAGCAAGAGAATATATGCACAATCAGAGACCTAAATTAAACATTTGTCGATGCCGTTGACATTTCTTTTAATAATTATAATACCAAAAGACAATGTTTATGGGTACTATAAAACAATAACCACATTTTGATAATAAGTCCATGTAAAACATGAACTGATCTTTCATATCACTGAGTGAGTTTTTTTCCCTTTAAAATACCAATCTATAGGTTAGATAATTATGTACAATATCTACAGTTCACAGTATTGACAATAATGACATTATAGGAGTACACATTTACAAAAGCACAAATAAATTCATGAACCAAACATTCATACGTTTTCTTTGCCTAATTATTTCACCATGACCGTGGTTGTACATGCCAGTTAATCCAAGACTTTGAAAACATTTGCAACAATGAAACATACGGCCAATGCCAGTCATAATTTAATCTCATGGCTTCTACTTAACAAAACTGACTAAATATTTACTACACATTGTTCACTTTTTTTTATATGTTAGGAAGACCGTTGACAACTCCCAGCCTATGGTAATATGAAGGCATTGTCGTTAACAGCAATCTGCTATAATGCACAGGCAAGGAAAATGATATCTGATCAAAAAAATGCACAAAAGGCTAGTGCAAGAGACATGCATCTCATTCACAGTTTTCTTCATTCAAGATATATTAAACATCTTGCCTACATTAGTTGGTTTGATTATGATATTATATAATATGCTTTTATGATGTAATATAATCATTATGAAGGCAAATAAAACTCTAGGTGGACCACAGTGATTTGTTTTCTGGTTTTAAAGGATATAGCAGCAGCATTTACCTAATAAAGTATAAATAAGTACAAAAACAACAAAAACACTGGTGAAATCTAGCATGCTTCGAGTGTACTTGTCCAACAGCATTTGTACCGGGGTTCAACATTAAACCGACAAATCTGCGAATCAAAGTACAAAGTAAAAAAAACAAAACGTCTTGGTTGCTTTACTTGTGCCAAACGTGAGGCAGACCTCTTGAGTGTCAGAGCGTATGATGATGATGATTCCCAGACCTCACCCTGCCCAGTCCTATTTCCCAGGGGTGATCTTGTCCAGTCCAGGCCAGGCAGGGATGTAGTAGCGAGGCAGGGTCCCCTCCATTAGCCTCTCCATCCACAGCCCCAGCCGGTCCAGTTTGTGGTGGATCTGAAGGGTGGACACGGAGCGCGAGCGATTGGATTTGCGAGGTGGCGGGTGGTCATCGCGGGAACCAGGCCTCGACCTGCTCGACCCCGTCGCCCCAGCCCCGGCCCCGCCCATCCCCACCCCCGATTCGTCCTCAGACGACTTGGCATCGGGGTCTTCGCCGGTGTACACAGGCTTGAAGAGGCACAGGTACTTCTTGTGGCCATTGAGTGCCAGCACGTAGCCGGTGTAGTCCGCCCTGCGATTGGCCGCCTGGTGGTCGTCGTGGGCATCGCGCCGCATGGCATCCTGCGCATACTCCAGCAGGGAGTGCATCCACTCGCTGTGTTTCTCCATGTTTAGGAAGGAGAAGTGCAGTGTCACGCTCCTGCAGGGGAAATAGTTTCAAGTTAAGTTTGTTTAAAAACACATCTGTATGGGATGATGTCTATTATGAGGACGAGTTGGTAGAAATAGATAAGAGTGGAAGATAGAGGGAGATGGATATAGTTTTACAAAAAGTCCCTTTAGGTTGAAAATAAAGAAATGTATCTGCCAATGAAATGATAACCATGTGCAGGAATGTGATTGACAGGCGAATTACACTCACAAACAGCTGACAGATGGCTATGGTATTTCTATTATACTCCAATTATAGCTCTATCTTACCTATACAGCACTTTTAAGATAACACTATGTTTTATCTAACTACATTTCCATACTGGTAATGGTAAAAAAAAAAATCACTACTCGGTTCTGTGCTATAGGACTGTGAGCGATGACCTTACCCCGTGAAGGAGTACACCTCTTTGGCGAACTTGCTGAGGAGGATGTTCTTGGAGGCGTCGGTGAGGACCAGCACTACGTTCATGTGTCCCGGCCTCAGCTTCACCAGGTTACTGGTGTATGTGATGTCTGTCAGCTCCGTCACCTCCACAAAACTCTTTTTAGGAGGCCTAAAACATTTGCATCGAAATAAACTATTTTTAAAAACAATCTTATTCATTCCTTGCATAATGTCATCGGCAATGAATACATGGGACACTAAATATGTATGTACATGTAATATAGTTAATGAAACCATGAATGCTTAAAAGATAATCCCAGGCTTGCCTTGATGCACCTCCTGGTGACCCATTTTCTGTTTTTAGTCCATCCTTTCCTTTAGGTTTGGTCTGCTTGTCCTCACTCGAGTCGCTGCAATCATACAGAAAACCCATTTAAATACATTTATTATTGAAACTATTATAATAGTTGTTTCCTTCTTTTCGGTATTCACCTGTAAAAAACAATCACTTTGATTGTATTTTACATTTTTAGATCCGACTACAGGGGTTAGAGAAAAGTGAGTGAGGGGTGGGGAAATGTAGTCTAGTAGTGCTCCTCAGTCAGTATTCCCACCTGAACGCCTGGATGACCACGGTTCCAAACAAGATGAACAGGGCGGAGAAGATCAGAGACACAAGGGGCATCATCTCTCGCCTGAGAAAAAGAAGCAAAAAGAAAAATGGATTTGCACCTCTCGATGTTTGCATACTTAGAATGCTGATACTAAATTTGGTAACACTTTAGATTAGGGACCACATATTCACCATTAACCAAGTGTGAAGAGGAGGCAACTTTAGAATAGGGAACCTGTGTGGGTTAATAAGTGTCAAACTACTAGTGAATTAGTTGAGCAAGACCTCACTTTATAATGGGGAACATATTCTGAGTATGAAAGACTTCTGAGAATGAAAGACTTCATTTACAGTTATTTGGACACTATTAACACTTATAGTTTTGTGTTTTGTTACATAAGAATAGATCAACAATGTCCTTACTTCCTATCAATAAGTTGTAATTAGGAGGTTATTGAGGGAAAACTCTTAGTTAATTGCCTCGTAGTTGTTGAACATGGTCATGCAGAATAAGGCATTAATAAGTGCTTTATAACGACTAATAAAGAGCTAATATGCTACTAATATGCATGCTAATAAGCAATTAGTTAATGGTGAATATGTGGTCCCTAATCTAAAGTGTTACCCTAATTTTTTACAAAACCAATACCTATGGGATCATGGAACCAACCATTCAGTCAGTACAAAATGAAAACCGTAAACAAAAAGTTATGAAAAAAGGTTATTATTATTATTGCATTTCTCAGTTAAAGCTAAATATGAATGCCAAAGCTAAATATGATTATCAAATGCATACCAGCAGTACTTACCAGTTATTATGCAAAATATCATCCATGACGTCTGTGAGGTAATCATAGGAAGCATAGATCCATCGGATTATAAACATCTATAAAAAAAAGACAATATTGAAACTACAAACGAAAAACGATAGTTATGCTACTTTAACTCTAGTTGTAGGATTGTAGGCGTAGCTGTGTAGGCTTCGCCTTATGGGCTTGTCCTGCGCGCACTGAAAATTCAACAATGTACCAATCAACGTGGGCCCCGCCCACATATCCTACGGCACCGTGTATATAAGGCGGCGTAGCCCATAAGGTGGGCTAAGAGAGCGGAGCCCTATTATGGACCCAAGGCCCGGGGAACATTGGCCTCATGAAGCCATGTATGTGCAAAAAGAGTATAGAATGAGTCCATAACTTCTCACTCAAGCCTGCTTTTTCATAGAAACCATGATTTACCGAAAATACCGAAAACAACATCAGTGGGGAAAGGATAGGATATTCATGACGCCAGTGACAACCCGTAACGACAGCAAATTAATAGCCAGTCACTCTTCATCCCAACGTAGCGCCGGGATACCACTGAGTGAAGGGAGGGATATGCTTAAGCGAAGAGCAACGTTATGAATTGAAACAGCTCTGAGGAACAAGCCTATTCCTATGCTGTGTGAGGAGCTAGGAGCTGTGATCCCGACTCCAACACAGAGTGGCCTTTAGAGCCCCATGTCATGTCCAGCATGTAAAAGCGGACAAGGGGGCTGAGGGAAAACCATGACACCGCCGTGCAAATGTCTTCCACTGATATACCTTTTAGCAAAGCCGTAGAAACGGCCACACCCCGTGTAGATTGAGCTCTTACACCCAGCGTTGGTGCCAAGCCTTGCCGAGTGTAGGCTAAGCAACACCCTTACATAACAATCTAGATAAATGCTGTTTAAGAGAGGGCGTGGCCCTTGGCAGCGTTGCTATGACACACAAACAGCGGAAAATTCAGCGGTGTACCAATCAACGTGGGCCCCGCCCACATTTCCCACAGCACTGTGTATATAAGGCCGCGTAGAGCGGCACTCGTCCTCCCTCCGCTATTCTTTCAGCAATGGAGGGTACAGCAGGTGGGAAACTAGACAGCTATGCCTACAATCATAGATCTAGTGTTATACTAGCATAACTATCGCTCTGTTTTGTGTAGGCTACACGTCTAGGCTTCGCCTTATAGGCTAAGGTCACGCTGAGAGCGGAGCCCTATTAGCGGAGCCCACATGGGCCTCATGAAGCCATTTATGTGCAAAACACAACAGCCATAATACAAACCAGAATAATCCTAGAAACACGCAAAGTGGTGAATAAAGAGAACAGAGTGGGTCCGTAACCTCTGACTCAAGTCTGCTTTTTCATAGAAACAATTAAAAAAAGTACGAAGCGTCGCTATTAGAACTGTCACGATAATCGCAATATTGCAATACTGCGCTATTGGCAAGCCAACCACAGGGGGTGGGAAGCTACCGCCACAACCGCTATGGGTCATTTTTCTCACCAACTGTCACGGACAACCACCTCTGCGTCCATACCTCAGAGAGCTCGAGCATTCACCGAACACACGTGCTACCTACAGGAGAAGCCCGTAGACTCCAACGCAGATCCATGCACATAGACTTTAATTGGGTGGGCCGCCCATGGTATATTAATGGTATATTTGGCAACCCGTTTTGTATTTTTTTTATCTTTTCAAGAGAACGATGCCATCCGTGATCGATTAACTAGTGGACAAACTCCCCTCGCCAGAAGGGTCTGCTGACAATCAGAGAAACGCAGACAGAGAGAGAGACGTTCTCTGGTGGATATTTTCCATTCTGAAGGTTGTAAACACCCGGCGTTACAGTGGCCGTTGAAGCTGCTATATGCGCTATATTGAGTCTACCGATAGCGAGTTGTAGCCGTCCGTTAACTACCCCCCCCCGTTGGCAGTAATACTGCATATCAGGGTGTTGAGCCACCTAAATCACTGCAGGGGAAAATTCCTTCACCACAACAGCCCTAGTCGCTATAACACGCCACCGAGTGTTGCACGTACATCAAAAGATGCAGCTCCGCCACTAGAATGAAGAAGGGGGTGGAAAGTCTTTAGCACAATATCGCTCGACTGGAAAGAACTACCAATGTTCTTGGGAAGGAACGCAGGGTTAGGTCTAAGCAGCACGAATGAGCTGACCTCATTAAGCAGCAGGCAGCTCAGGCTGACCGACGGAGATGCCAGCTCACCGGCACATTTGGCAGAAACCAAAGCCAGTAAAAGCGCTGTCTTAAAAGACAGGGCATCCAAAGTCCCAGATCCCAGCGTGGTGTCAGCACACGGGTAACAGGTTTTATACATCTAGCACTTCGCAAGAATCTCTTGATCAGAGGATGACTGAAAACCGGTTGACTGTCACAGCCTACGTGGCCAGTGGAAAGCTAAGCCCTTGTCCAGTAGGGACTGTAAGAAACTAAGCACGCTTCGCAACGGGATGGAACAAGATGATTGTTGTCGCACCACTTAGAGAAAGCGCCCACTTTGTGTATAGAGGGAGGAGGTGGAAGGCGTATTGTGCTGATAACTGCTGCGGGCAGACCAACAACTGTCCAGACACATTGGGTGGGTGGTGAATTGACACGTGAGCTTGTGACAGCGCGTCCGGTCTCGGCCTGCAATGTGTAGGGCTCTTAAATTGAGCAGGTTCCGATGAGCCCACAGCCAGAGCTCGACCGCTACTCAATGGAGAGCAGAAGAGTGCACTCCCCCTGTTTGTTTCTATATGCTGCCGCTGACACGCTGTCTGTTCTCATCAGAACGTGCACCAGGTGAGAGAAATGTAACTTTCAGAACTGTGAAGAGCTCCACAAACACATTTATGTGAGCAGCAGGGGTCGTCGGCCACTCGCCTCCGACTGCATCAGAAAGGCACGCCCCCCCCCCCCCACCCCAAACCCGTCAAAGAGGCATCCGTAAAGACTACCATATATGATGCCCAGGGGAACCCCCTTTAGAAGCGCAAGGGGTCTTCCCTAATATTCCAGGTCTGGTGACGCCGAGCGGGGTGAGAACCTTTAGTTGGCGTCACCTGGGATCCAACCTCTGGGAGCAAACCTCCGCTGTAGTTTGTGCATGAAGAGCAGACCCAGAGGCACCAGGTGGGCAGCTGCCATCAGCTCTAATAGGTGCATGGTAGACGTGCACACTTCTGCGAACGTGAATCCGGGTAAGCGCTGACAAGACGGCAGCTCAGTCGCTGTCATAGTTGCTGAGTCGAGGGAAAGTCCCAAGTAGACCAGCTGATGGCAGGAAAAAAGAGAGCTTTTCTCTCAATTGATGGCAAAGCCCAAGAGGAAGAGGTGCTCTATTGAAGGTATGGTTATATTTTATATCTACCATACGACCAAGAATTAGGGTCGCACTAGCCTCGGTGCCTTTCTGCTGACGAAGGACAGAGTCATGAGCTATGAGCAGAGGCATGTAAGCATGGGGGCAGCTCCTCAGGATCGGAATGAGTGCGTTGTTGGTGACATGTGTAGAGTAGATAGTGTGAGGTCAGATGATGGCGAAAAACAGGCAGGCTTGTTGCTGTACGTGTAAAGCAGGGGTGGGGAACGTCCGGCCCACGGGCCGGATCCGGCCCGCCAAAGACTTTGATCCGGCTCGCGGAGACATAGGAAAATTGGAGGTCGAAAAAGCAGCTAAAGAAAAAAAAAAAAATTTGAAATAACAAAAAATAAAATGTTAACAAATTACAAGCATAGGCGATTACTTTTGTTCGAAATAAAGGACAAAAATAATTTAATTTTCTTCTTGTTTCAAGTGTTGAGGGTCACGTCAGACAAGCGTCGCGTGGTAACAGTAAACACATCACACAGTGAGTGTCACAGAATTATTTTTCTGTCTAACGTTAACGGCTTAACTGCGCTGACGGCTATGGCTTTCCTCAAGAAGAGAAAGGTGGACAGTGAATGTCGTGTTTTTCAGGACAAATGGACTGACGATTACTTCTTCACTGAAGTGAGGGGTAAGCCAGTTTGCCTTGTGTGTGGAGACTCGCTCGCTGTAATGAAAAAGACAAACCTGGAACGTCACTACAGCACTAAACATGCTAGGCTAACTGAGCTACAAGGGCAGGTACGAACAGATAAGATAAACGCACTTCGGCGAAGTTTGGGTGCCCAACAGGCAGCTTTCACCAGACCGAATTTGGATAGAGAGAACGTCGTACATGCCAGTTATGTGGTGGTGAGTGAGCTTATCGCGAAAAGGCTGAAGCCTCATTCGGATGGGGAATTTGTGAAGGAGTGTCTTGTTGCTACGGCGGAACTGCTTGCACCTGAAAAAGTGAAATCGTTCCAAAGCGTGAGTCTATCACGAAGAACTGTCGCCGATCGGATTACAGATATGGCAGTGGATATCGAAAAAACACTGAAGAATATTACACAGGATTTTGAGTTCTTTTCGCTGGCTTGTGATGAAACAACAGACATTACAAATACTGCCCAATTAGCCATTTTTGTGCGTGGGATTACTTCAGAGTTCGATACAACGGAGGACTTGCTTTCACTGCAGGCCATGCACGGCACTACTAAAGGTGAGGATTTGTTTGGCCAAGTTATGTCAGCTATGAACCAGTATGAACTGTCATTTGAGAAATTAAGTGGCCTAGCGACGGAAGAGAAATGAGCCGTCAAAATATTGATACGAGTGAGTTAGTTGTGTGCCACTGTATCATACATCAAGAGAATCTGTGCGCACATTCCCTGAAGCTCAGTAATGTAATGTCTACGGTTGTTTCCACAATCAATTTGATCAAAAGTAGAGGGCTGAATAGCCGCCAGTTCAAGGAACTTTTGAGTGAGCTTGAGTCGGAGTATGGAGATCTGGTGTACCATTGTGATGTTCGATGGCTGAGTCGTGGAGAGATGCTCGCACGGTTTTACAAATTGAGGGAAGAAGTGAAACAATTCATGGATATGAAGGGCAAGCCTGTTGATGAGCTCAGTGATGACAAGTGGCTGTGTGACTTGGCATTCATGGTGGACATTACCAAACACCTTTCTGAGCTGAACGTCAAGCTCCAAGGTCCTAACCAGCTAGTTAGCGCTCTGGTCTCCAATGTAAAAGCATTCGAAGCTAAATTAAAGCTGTGGCAAATTCAACTGTTAAAAGGCAATACTGTGCATTTCCCTACTCTGCAAGAGCAAAAGCCTTCTGTAACATCTGAATATGCAGCCGAGTGCGCCAAACTCGTTCATGCTTTTGGTGAGAGGTTTCAGGACATGAAAAGTAAGGTGAAGGAACTCAACATTTTTGCAACGCCATTTAACGTGGAACCAGCTGACGTGCCTGACAACCTTCAACTCGAAATCATTGAACTGCAAAGCAATGACGAGCTCAAAGCTAAGTACAATAACCTCCCTCTGCTTGAGTTTTATAAACTGTATGTGCGTTCTGACGAATTTCCTGGTCTCAGGAGACATGCGCTGAGATTTGCGTCCTTGTTTGGCACAACTTACTGCTGTGAGCAGTTCTTTTCAAAACTGACTCTGGCAAAATCTCGGTTCCGCTCAAGACTAACAGACCAAAACCTGGAAAAACAACTGCGAGTAGCATCATCATCATTGCCATCCAACATCAGAGGCCTAGTGAAAGAGAAGCAGTTCCAGCCATCTCACTAGTGTAGAAAAGTGTGGACACTACTGTCCCCTTCCTTTGAGGATGGACACTGGTTTCAGCGGCCCTCAACCAACCCCCCCCCCCTCCCCCTTTCCTGTGAGGATGGACACTGGTCTTCAGCGGCCCTCAACCACCCCCCCCCCCCCCTTTCCTGTGAGGATGGACACTGGTTTCAGCGGCCCTCAACCACCCCACCCCCCCTTCCCCCCCCCCTTTCCTGTGAGGATGGACACTGGTTTTCAGCGGCCCTCACAACCCCACACCACCACCCACCCCTTTCAAGTGTACATAATGTATATAATTCTCTGCAAACCTATGATGGCATAATGCCCTCAGTGTGCATAATGTATATAGTTATCTGCAAACCTATGGTGGCATCATGCCTTCAGTGTACATAATGTATATAATTCTCTGCAAACCTATGGTGGCATCATGCTTTCAGTGTACATAATGTATATAATTCTCTGCAAACCTATGATGGCATCATGCCAGCAGTGTGCATAATGTTTATAGTTCTCTGCAAACCTATGGTGGCATCATGCCAGCAGTGTGCATAATGTTTATAGTTCTCTGCAAACCTATGGTGGCATCATGCTTTCAGTGTACATAATGTATATAATTCTCTGCAAACCTATGATGGCATAATGCCCTCAGTGTGCATAATGTTTATAGTTCTCTGCAAACCTATGGTGGCATCATGCCAGCAGTGTGCATAATGTTTATAGTTCTCTGCAAACCTATGGTGGCATCATGCCAGCAGTGTGGATAATGTTTATAGTTCTCTGCAAACCTATGGTGGCATCATGCCAGCAGTGTACATGATGTTTATAGTTCTCTGCAAACCTATGGTGGCATCATGCCTTCAGTGTGTCTTGAAAAACCATACGTAAAAGGTTGCACATATAATATTGATATTTAATTGTTTTTGAATCACATTCTCTCTCTCTCTCTCTCTCTCTCTCTCTCTCTCTCTCTCTCTCTCTCTCTCTCTCTCTCTCTCTCTCTCTCTCTCTCTCTCTCTCTCTCTCTCTCTCTCTCTCTCTCTCTCTCTCTCTCTCTCTCTCTCTCTCTCAGACACACATACAGACAGAGAGAGAATGTTAACTTGTGTATAAGTTCCAATTTGTATTGTTTTATTTGCACTTTTAATCTTCCTGAATTCTACAAGGCAAATAAATTAAGTTAAAACTGAAGTTAAAAGGAAATGTTCTACTGTGTCTTTATCATTTTGTCAGAATGCACCAGAATGCTTCATTTGTATGTGAAAATCACAAAAAAAATCTGATGGGGGAGGATGCCCCCAGACCCCCCTACAGGGCTTCGCTTTACAAACTTTCAGCCACCTTAAAATAAAACCCTAACAATAGTAAGTAAAAAAAAAATGCGGCCCCGAAACAAGTCATAAAAACTGATATGGCCCTTTATGTCAAAAAGGTTCCCCATCCCTGGTGTAAAGAATCTTTTAGAGAATACCCGGAGGCGACAATCTGGCGCTGGAGCCAGACACCACAAGGACGAGAGGGGAAGACGTCAACAGCCAGCCCTTTATGACGTTTTCACTGTTTGTGTATATAACTTCCTGGGTCAGGGATAGGTGGTGCTCAGACTTCGTGAACTGACACACACTTTGTTGTTCTGTCAGGGAAACGTAGTGGGACCCAGATATCTGTAAAACTCTGCACATTCTACTGGTGTTAACAATAAAACTGATTATTGAGTAAACTAAAACTTCTTCTATCGCTTCATTAAAGAACACATGTGAGTAAGAGTTTCAAGAGAAACTGCTTTTCACAACACTATCAACGCCATTGGTATCTCTTCTCGCCGCTTCCTCTCAGTGGCTCAGAATCAGTAAATCAGTAAACTGAAAAAGTTTTTTTTTTATCTTGACATCTGAGCGGCCCCAGCACTGCCTCCTTGTCCATAGGTGTCATTTAGACTGGGGACGCTGGGGACATGTGCCCACCAATTTCTGAAATGGCCGATTTTGTCCCCATCACTTTTAAAAAGCATAATTTGTTAAAAATGCTGTAAAATAGCTTGCAATGTTAACTAACAAATGAGCTTTGAGAAATGTTTATTTGCACAATAACAAAACGTACTGCAAAATAAGAAAACCAAATGTAAATGGAGCAAATGCACATTGTCCAGTGCCCATTTTTTTCTCACCGTAATTAGTTACTCTGACCTCATACCGATCCTCCCCATTACATTGCCTAAAATCGCATATGTTGAATAATGTTTTTTCATTTGAGACCTTATGTCCCCACCACTTTTCAACAAAAAGTGACGCCCTCCCCTGACTTCTTGGGAACCAAGAAGTAGCTGAAGTAATACCCGTGGCATGACTCGAGGAGGGGGGGTACGATAGAGACGCCCCCCTTCTCCAAGAGACCAGCCACCTCCGCTGCTAGAGCTATGCTTGCAATGGGGTCCTGCAGCTTCGTCCCCACCAGCCCCATAAAGTGCCGGGGACGGTGCTTGAACTGAATGGTCCCGACTTCAGCGTGCTGTCCAACCATGTTGGTAAAATGCAATGCTCTCGCCAACACGCAGTGCTCGGAGAGAGGACGAGCAGACAGCTGAGGAGCGCTGTTTAAGAACACGCTATATTCCAGGCGGGGGGGCGGGGTCATCTGCAGGCTGTGGACCTACGGCGGGCCCACCAGTCGCACCAAGGAACGTCAGGCCGGGCAGACCCGGAGCCTGAAAGGGTGGCAGTGGCGTGCCCTGCCCCTAAGCAGTGTGCAGTGTAGTGTGCTCATCGCCAGGGCAGGAGGAGTGGTTAGCGAGATCTGCCCCGCTGCCGCTGGACATCTTGATAAACAAATCTTTAGTAGAAGACTGGTAACATTTCATTGCTGAAAGAAAAGGGTGGAGGAGTGCCACTCTACATGGCCTTATATGCATGGTGCCATAGGATATGTGGGCAGGGCCCACGTGGATTGGTACATTGTTGAATTTTCAGTGCACACAAGTGTACGCACGGGACAAGCCCATAAGGCGAAGCCTAGACGCCGTAGCCTCCATGAAATAGAACTATTCCCCATGTGAATATGTGGTTAAAATGAAACTAAGCAATGTCACTTTTTCGGAACCGGGGGACGTTTCGCAGGGAGGAGAACGTACCGAGGCAAACTCGTTGTTGAGCTCGGGCAGCGTTGCGTCATAGTTGAGGATGGACGGGTCCTTGCGGAGGCGCTCCAGCTCGTCCACTAGCGCCTGCTGATCCTCTTCGCTGCCGTTCCACGCTGTCACCGGCTTGTATAGAGTCTTCCCTGCTGCATTACGCCTCTCCAGGATCACCACCTACGCACACACGCGCACACACACACACACAGCCAAGAGCACACCGCTTGTTGTTTATTGCATTTTTTTATGAAACATACTATTTACTATTGAGTCATTTAGCTGATGCTTCATCCAACGCATTTGATGCAAGTCATGAATGAGAAGGTAGGGGGGTTAGGAATCTTGCTCAGAGATGCCTATGGGTAAACTAAACTGCAGACATTGGGGGTTGAATCCAGAACCTTTTACCTGGGAGTCGAACACTCGAACCACTAGACTATCCTGCCCCCTTATCCTATATGTTCCAAAAAATAATACAAATTACATTTAAAAACAATCAACTCAATAAGCTGCATGAAAGTGTATATTGGTCCAATGTCACAAGAGAAAGTAACACAAGAGAATCTAGCCAATTAATCTAGCCAGTTAAACCCAAAAGCCACATCTGTGTCAGGGCCAATGCAAAATTATGTTTAAGAATTTTCCGCATCCAAAATAGACGAGTCCGATACAATGCGAGCAAAAAAAATACAGCCCGCTACTTTCACGCTCCCATGTGCTTTACTCCAGTAAAACACTATAATTTGATTACATTTTTGGGTTGCATTACAAATTTGTGCTCCATGTGTTTTGGGCTTAATATTCTAGTTTGTGTTTAATAAATGGTAGCTCTGTGTGTACCTGTGAGAACCAGGGTGTGCTCTCCTTGCTCTGCATCAGGGCATCACACAGGGGCTGCTGGAGCCTCTGGTAGACATATGCAAAGCGCAGCACCTCCTTGGTGTTGGTGGAGGCGAAGGACAGGAAGGCCTGGTTGCCTGGGGAGAAGGACTCCTCGTCACTCGTCATCAGCAGCACACAGTACCTATAGAGTTTATGCATATTAAGCAATTAGGGACATGTGCATGCAGAGCAATAAGATAACATCAGATGGACTTTATTCGCCCCTCAGGGGAAATATGGTTGTGACAGCACTGCAGCACATAATAAAACAAAATACTATGACTAATATTGCTATAGTCTCTAAGCTAATGGTCATGGAGTTAATGGCAATCAAATGAGAGAATGATGTAAAATCTGAATTAGAAATGTACACAATAGTAAATAATAACATTATAAAACTTAGGTTATTTGATTTACTTTTCCTTTGTTCTATAGTGGTGCAGTGCAGGTTAGAGAAGCGAGTATGTGATCGGAAGGTCGCCGGTTCGATCCCTGGATCGGCAGATAATTCTGGGTGGGGAAAGTGAAAGAGCAGCGCTTGCCCCTCCCTCATTACCACCACTGAGGTGCCCTTGAGCAAGGCCCTTAACCCCACCTGCTCCAGTGGAGCTGCTCAGTGGCCAGCAGGTCAGACTGTGGTTGTACTGGGCAGCTTTCCAGGTGTGAATGTGTAACTGTGTGAATGTGATCAAGGGCGTTCCTGCAAAAGAGAGGCTTCCTCTCAATGAAACTTCCCTGAATAAATAAAGGTAAAATAAATAAATAAATAATAATAATCCCTGATTCATCTGAAATATAGCTGGAAAAACAGGAAGTGGCGGAATGTCTTACTTCCTGCGTCGGTGGAACTGTTTCACAGGACAGAGCTCGTCAAAGAGCTTCTGGTTGACCAAGCGTGGAACCAGGAGGAATTTGTTGTTTGACACGAACTCATCAATGATCTGCTTTTTCATTCCCTTGGCCTGCGGAGAACCACAGAGGATCTAACCTAAAAATCTAAAGTCTACACCCATAGTATGTCCACTCATGGTGATGACATGTGCATTAACAATACCAAACAAGGCCCAGCAGATGAGAAACACACAGTATCTTGGACAAAAATGCATAACAATAACAATGCCAATGTGACTTCATTAAAACATGTGAGCTTCCACTTTGCTTATTGCATTTGTCTGAGGCTGGGCAGTACCTGTATGATGTCCGCTGGCTTGTCTATGTTCTCTTTAAAGACCAGCATGGTGGGGGCATAGGTGTTGATGTTGAACTGTTTCAGCAGATTGGCCGTGTCTGAGATGCCTTGGTCAACGTAGCCGAAATGCAGGTAGTCTTTGTAGGCAAATGCTGTCAGCTTTGGAGAAAAAGTCTAAATTGTAAATAGTGTGTGTGTGTGTGTGTGTGTGTGCGCGTGTGCGTGCGCGGGCGTGTACCTACCTTAAACAGTAGAGGGACTGCAGGCACTTGGTCGAAAAGGAGCACATGTGGCTTGTTGATCTCATGCCAGCTGTTTAGGAATTCCAGCTCGTTCTTATCTGTGACCTAGGAACAAAATAGCATTCCTATAACAATCTTTTAGCACCATATATATATATATATATATATATATATGCAATCCTGCTTAAAGGGGCTGCAGGTAAGATTTAAGAGCTATTATTTGAGTGTAATTTGTTAGAAGTGGCATAGCCAACCGTCAGCTATTAATGAGTGAAATGTGTTCAAATACGAATATCAGTTTTGAGTTGACAGTGCCAGTCTCTATGAGCCAATTTAGATTTTAGACCGCGCCCGGCTTATTTCTGACCAATCAGGGTTTGTGGATTCCATCTTGCCTGTCAATCACAGGTGTGTGAAATGCAATGGAGAAAATGCAAAGAGGGAGGGATGTTTTTTTGGTTGTTTATTTTTCAATTCTTGCTCTCCTCTGCTGTTTTCTGCTCTCTCTCTCTTCACAACTCTCAAATCTTACCTACAGCAGCTTTAATGCACAGGGTCTATTCTTTAAATGGGGCTTCTTGCTTCATTGAAAGGACAGAGAATACAGAATAAAATCACCCAAAAAATGTAGTTAAAAAAACTCTTCTGCCCACTTCACAGTAAGCTATGAAGCACATCCAGCCTATGACTCATACACTCTACAAGGATCAGTGGCTGCACAGTGCATTAAGATGATCTATTGTTGCAACAGTGACCTTCTTTCTCACCACCCCCCGCCTCAACCCTTTATGAAGCTCTTAACCACAACTCAGCTGAACTGTATTGTCTCCTTATTGCAGGTTGTTTATCCTTTACGGCGTGTATTGGCATTCCAGAAGCAAAAATGTGTTTTATTTGTTTTTTTTATTTCAACCTCCTCGGCCATTCATCAGCTACTGTAAGAACGAGAATTCCCTTATAGGGATACAAACTGACCAAGAACAGCAAGTTTCTCCCACTTGATTTGTACTTGATAAGTACTTGAGAATAGCTGAGAATAGCTTTTGAAAGTAGACAATAAACTATTATGCGTGCATTATTAATATAGTACAGTCACTAAACCAAGCTACATTATTATGAATATGACCACTAAATACATACAGTGATCCAGATGCTTGTTGTATATTTGTAATCTTTTTTAATATATAATATTGGAGTTACCTTCTCTACCAGCCTCTGTGGGAGCAGGTCCTCCACAAACTGCTTGAGGAGCTCCTTTGCCACGGCGTAATGGAAGAAGGTCACCTTGCCGTTGATGACCCCCAGTATGGAAGGTGTGCGGTGGGCTCCAAGGTGATTGGCTAAACGCCTCTCATAGCCCACGTCCACCACGCCAATGCCCACGCCTGCATCCACAGAAACACAAATCTCACACTGACCTGCACAAAGGCTAAGCTTGTCATATATGACATAGAAAGAGTCCATATCAGTGATGCACCCCCTTCCTTTTACACTGATGACAACACTCATGTCCAAAACTGATGCCTAATACAGATTTGATTGATTACTTTAACGGCACAGTAAATAATAACATTCTTTACTGTCCTTAATACTATTAATAATAATATGAATAATAGTATCATAATAATAATGGTATAGTATAATATTAAAAACATAATAATATTATTATAGTATAATTTTATAATCACATAATATTATAGTATATTATAATCATATAATAATAATAACAATAATAATAATAATAATAATAATAATACTACTACTAATAATAATAATAATAATAATAATAATAACAACAGTAAAAATAATCATCCAAGGATTGACACCAAAAAATGCCATTAGAGACTCACTTTTATACGACCTCAACTTCAGAAAACTTTTAATTAGTTGTTGGTTTAAAACTAAGAATTTTATATGTCAGGGATATTTCCAAATATGGGCATCTTAGCTTAGCATCACACTCATGGTTCATTATCAGTTGGTTAGTCGATTCTTTCCTAACCTAGTGTCTCCATCTCTTGCACCACCTCCTTCCAGACGGGCTCGATGTGGATGCAGCTGAAGCACCAGTCGGAGGTGATCTTGATCAGGTAGGGCCTCTTGAAGCTGCCAGGGACCACGTCGTTCACGTACTGGTCGAAGTGCAGCGCGTACTTGCCGTCGGCAAAGTCCCGGCTGTTCTTGTTGAAGGGGAAGTTGAAGAAGGCCTCGTCAAAGTCAAAGTTGCCGTGGCGATGGCGGTACTGGCCGTGGTGGCCGTAGGGCTGGGTGTCGTCCGTCTGTCCGTATCGGTCGTAGGTGGAGCGCTTCTCCTCATTGGATAGGATCTAGAGGGGTGAGAAGACGTAGGAGTATTAGTATTGTTGAAGTTAATAACCTAGAGGCACAGTATGTCATGTACATCATGTTTTTGTTAAATGGCCGAAAGGAAACTCAAACCTCATAAGACTTTGTGATCTTGATGAACATGTCCTCCGCCTCTGGGCTTTTGTTTTTGTCGGGATGCCTGGAAATGAAGAAACACATGTTCTGTCATTCAGCCCTTATGTGACTGCCATGGGTGCATGTGCATTTGAAACAGTAGCGTCACAACAGCATACCATTCCTTGGCAAGGCGCTTGTAGACCTTCTTGATCTCAGCCTGGCTTGCGCTCCTCGTTACCCCAAGGATTTTGTAAGGGTCCACCTCAGCTGCAGCATACAGTGACCCTGCCAGCAGCAGCAGCAGGACTACCACCACAGCATGAGGCAGGGACATCCTGTCTTCCTCGGACCGCTGTCCCCAGGAACAGAAGCGCATAGTCAGAGAGCCATTTATAGCTATAACGCTATCTACAATGAGCTTGCTAAAGGTAATACTAGGTGATGCGAGGTCATTATCATCAATATATAAACATGGTCCCACTAATCTGGGAAAATACTGGATTAAATGATCTCTGTATCATCATAAAAGACCAAGCCTGACGACTATATATCTATATGTCAGTGGTTTGCTATTTGGATTATTTGGATTATTTTATTTTGTATTAGCGTGCAATTTAGCTAGCGTTTCCAAGGCCACAGTAACACACGCGCATTACCGCCTCGAGCAGATGACTTCAGCCAATCACGTGCCGCGTCATTGAACTTGGCGGCTCCCTGCAATGTCGTCCGTCAACGTCGATCCGAAAGGACATGGGTTCGTAAAACCTCGCTTCGGCAGCAGCTACATCATCTCTCACCGGAGGAGGAGGAGATGGAGAGGAGGAGGTGCAGAAACCGGAAGGACGGTGGGAGTGAGTACCAGTGGGTGCGCTGGGTTTACGCGTCCGCCGCGCCGCCGCCCAGCTCGCGCGCCGCGGTGACCGCCCGGATGTGGACGGCGGCGCATGCACCCAGCGCACCCCTCGGTGGTGTCGTCAGACTCCAGCAGCCGACCAATCAGGAGAGGCGCTGATGTCAACAAGGAAGTGACTACATCAGCTGTGGAAAACAACGACACGATTCGGAAAGGAAATATTGGCTTACAAGATATACTATAATTCCGGCGTCTGCCGTTAAGGATTATACACAGTGTTTTACCTATTTGTGCCTTTATTAACTACAGAATGGACCAGAAACACAGGGATATCCTTCGGAGCAACAGGATACATCTTGTTATGAACCTGAAGCCGTCCGAGCTGTATGATAGACTCATTGAAGGGGGGATATTCAGCCAAGACATGATTGATGAGATTAAGGTAGCCACCCCAGTACAACATTTTCTACAAATAATATGGCACAACGTCATGCTCCTGGTTGTCAACGAGACGACGGTGTGGTAAAAATGACCAGGTCCAGTCTGTCTCCCCTCCAGAGCTCAGGGACCAGGCGGGACCAGGCCAGGCAGCTGCTCTGTGACTTGGAGACGCGTGGACGCCGTGCTTTCCCGTGTTTCATCCAGTGTCTCCGAGACACCGGCCAGCAGGACCTGGCAGGGCTGCTGCTCGGCGGGGAGCCTGCGAGCCCGCCTCCGATCCGGCCTCTGGTCCAGCCTCCGGTCCGGCCTCTGGCACCCCTCACCCCTGCCGTCCGCCCTGTGCTCCAGCCTCTACCTGTCTGTAAGTATGTCTTTCTTTGGACACCAGAGATGAGAAGAAGAAAGAAAAAAAACAGTATTGAATTGTCACGTTGAAATGGGTTTTGCTTTTTCTTCCAACAGCATCGCCTTTTGATGACAGTCATGCAAAAGACATTGCTCCTCTCTGTCCAAGGCAGAGGCCAAGTACCACTCCCAGCCCATGTAAGACACCTGATGAGTCATCTTTGAAGAATAGAATAACAACAACGTCATTGGTTTACATTTACATTTAGGGCATTTAGCAGACGCTTTTGTCCAAAGCGACTTACAATAAAGTACAATTGTTAGAAGTGCAACAGTAAACCGCTATCAGTAGAGTAAGGATTTCACAAGAACAAGTTTCAAGCACACCCAAAGTTAACTGATTGCTAGTATACAACAGAGATAAGTGTGAAAATACTAAGCGCAGAATATCAAAGTAAGAGCCAGGACATACAAACACAGAATAATTGCAAAGTTATGTTTTTTTGTTTTGTTTTTTAGGTTTAAGTTTATTTATTTTTTCTTTTTCCCAGCGCCAGAAGGCGAATACACAAGACCAAGGAGAACAAGAAAAGATAACCAGGTAAATGTCACTGTCAGTCAAAACCCCACTACCTACGTAAACACATTTTTGCTTTGTTTAGTCACGCCTCATCGCTGACATCATGCTCTTTCTATGTGCTCTCCTCAGAGCTATAAAATGGATGCCAGCCCATGTGGACACTGTCTGATCATAAACAATGTGAAGTTTGAACCCAACACCGACCTGAAGAATCGCAAAGGCTCCGACATAGATTGTGACAAACTAGAGAAAAGATTCAAGTCGCTGAACTTCATCGTTACGGTGAAAACGAACCTGAAATATAAAGTGAGCCTTCCTCAGCCTGCTATCACTGCGCACATTTCTTGTTACTTCCTTCGTTGTCCATAATAAATCATTTCTAGATGCACATACATTGTTCTGTGATCTTCACGTTTCAGCAAATAAGACATCACCTGGCTGAATTGTCCAAGAAGGACCATTCTCTGTTTGACTGCTGTGTGGTCATCATACTGTCTCATGGGACTGAGGTACGCACACAGATGAAACATCTCCCTTCTCTGGGTTTCGTTCATACGTTGATGTTTTGCTTAGCAAGGTAGGTAGCCTAATCGGACCCAAAAATGTAATACTTTATCGATGCATGCAGGTTTGTGGATTAAGTGGGGACAAAAAAATACCATGTTCAAAAAGTAAATGGCCTGCCATGCTTTTGTACCACACCCATCCTTTTTGTACCAATGGGCCACCACATATTTTGACTTGACTGCTGGATTGTCTCTAAACCTGGAAGTTATTGTTTTCCGGTTTGTAGGTGAGCCACAACCGCTTCCCAGGTGCCGTGCATGGGGTGGATGGACCTGCGGTTCCCGTCCAGTTCATTACCAACTACCTGAACGGACAGCACTGCCCGACCCTACAGGGCAAACCCAAGCTGTTCTTCATCCAGGCCTGCGGAGGAGGTAACGCGCGCGGAGCTCAATCGCAGTTGTTCACAGTCAGTACATGGATGTACACACTCATATACATACAATTCTTAAAATGTCATAAAATAAGGCAGTCTTTTTAAAGTTTCAATGTAAACTCCTTATTCAGGATATTTGATCTGAAAAGACGCCCTCTGCCTGTTGAGAAAGCCCAGACGAAGATCAGTCAGTCATCTGATACTATGGCATTCTTGTTGGAAATTATGTGTGTAGTATGAGTGTTGGCCTATAAGGCCATGCAACATCCGACGTGTGAAATCAATCTGGTTCCAGCTGCCTGCTGAGGGGTCCTGTAAGGCAACCCTCACTGTAGCCGTACCAGGCTGCTCTGCTTTGGAGTAGAAGTCATTTTTATTGTGTTCAGTTTTCACTACGGTCAATCAAGCTAGGGTTAAGAAGGCTTGCGTTCAATTTGCCTGTCCAGATTTCCCATGTTAGGTTTTTGTGTTTTATTTAGGTTTAGGTTTTTGCTGTTTGCTGCTTGTTTGTGTTTATTTACCCTCCATCATTTATTCATGTTAATTGCACCCCTTTTATTTGTGTTAATACACTTCATTGTAATCAAAGGAGGAAGTAGTGCTTGTCGTTGATTCTTCTTCTCATAGAATCACTGACTTGGACAAAGAACTTTGACTTCAGATAGATTAAATTTAATTTAAAGTTGAATTAATCTTTGTAGTATAATCTAATTTGTAATATTCTTCCTAACGGAAGTGCTGCCCTATTCGAGTAGTAAAACGATCAAAATTACATTTAGATCAGACGGACACAGGTTTTGAGGTGTCTCCAGACGAGGTCACGCCCGGCGTCGGTGGAGCGGGCGACGAGATGGACGCCATGCCCATGTCGTCCAGCAGCGACTCCCTGAGCACGTCCGATGAACTAGACGCCCGTGCCACCCTGCCCACGCCCAGTGACATCCTCGTCTCCTACTCCACCTCTCCCGGTGTGTATGTGTGTGTGTGTATGTATGGATTTCAGTGTGCATGATGTGTGTGCACTCACTGTATATCATTTTCATTGTGTTTACCTATTGCATGTATGTTTTTGTCAATTGAGATTTAGAGTCGTTTGTTTTGACTTACGATATAGTGTGATATTATTATATTATTATATTATATTTCATTGAGTGATTGGCTTCTATACAGTTTTGTTTCATATCTCATTCTATAGGTTTCGTGTCCTGGAGAGACCCTCTCTCAGGCTCCTGGTATGTAGAGATACTGGACCGTATTCTGGGGGAACACGCTGTTACAGATGATCTCGTCACCATGTTGATGATGGTGAGTTTTGATACATTATTCATGTATCTTGTCTCTTGATGGAATAAGCACATTTTTATGTATTGTTATTTCAATGTCAAATTAGTGTGGTCGTGGTTTTAGTGTCAACTTCTTTGTCAGTCTTTTAACAGTGTGTCCAACGGTTAGATAAAGCGCTGCATTGGTAACATTTGATTGTTGCGTTATTTTGGACATACATTGTACCAACTATTATGTTTTTGTCGTTGTTGTAGGTTAACAACGAGGTATCTCAGAACTCTGCCAAGGGCCTCTACAAGCAGATGCCTGGCAACTTTAACTTCCTCCGCAAATTTCTCTACTTTCAAACCCAGTCCCAGAGACAAACTTCTGCTTGACCTTGACTGAATGTAATTTAATAACACTGTTTCTGTGTTTTGTAGTTTTTTAATGCTGTATTTTTACACGTTTACGCTTTAAAAATGTGATGTTTGAAAAGACATCTTTTGAACTGTATGGTTGTTGTGAACGGGTACATTTTCTTAATGCTCTTTAAAAAACAATTAGAGGTGCCCGTTTTAAAGAGAAGGTGATCAATATGATTTATTACAGTTGTTTGTTACCTGTAACACAATAAACATGACGTGAAGCCCTTTGAGACTGTCACTTCACTAAATGTCTCTGGTACTGTAACACCTTCTTTATGACGATGACTTGAAGGGCGTTGACACCGAAGTAAGAAGCAATATGTTTCAGTAAAACATTTGCTTCTTGTGACGTCTCTTCCCCCAGCTGTGTGCTCCCGATCCAGCTGGCAACACAGACTGCTCCATGGTGGGTTCAAAATACCATACAAAGACCAACAAATGTTGGGATTTCAAAAAATGTTGTCCTTAAAGCCTTATCTAAATCGATTAATGACTGCAACGTTTAAAACAATCAGGCGAATTTGGGCACACATTGTAAGTTAACTCATTTAAAGCTTACTTTGCAGAGAAACAATCTATCCCACTGCTAACATATTCAAATGTCAGTGTGTCATTGTTTTGGGATGGGTTCAGGAAGCCTGGTATAACCTTTGGATTGCAAGGCATACGTTGGCAGCACATACTAACTTCCCTCTGCCTGTTTATTTAAAGATGGGCGGAAACTAGCTTTGTGTATATGAGCAATTCTAAATAGTTTGTTTTTGGCAAATGAAAACTAACTATTAACTAACAATCTTAATCGTATTTTAACTAGCTTTCAGGACCTATAATCGGGACCTCGATGACGCTGTGATTTACAAGCAGATTTGAAACAATTTCTTCCAGTATTTTTATTTATGTTTTGCCACAGAACAAAAAAAAGTGCCTCAGGTTTTCACTAAGGTCCTAATGGTCCTAAGGGCTAAGTGGGCTAAAATATTTTTTAAATATCAAAATCAGTGGTTAAAAACATAATAGGAAGCATTTTCTCATAGTTTAACATTGAGTAGGCATACAAACAAGACAGGTGTAATTAACAGCGAATTACCACTAGATGGCACCACATTTAAGGTAGACGTTTATATTAACGTTACAGTAGGTCTCATAATTAAGCCTATATTTTCCACCTATATGTGCTCATGTCTTGGTCTTCTAAACTTTTCCAAACATTTTATTTTGACCTGTTTTGTTGGGTGAACCCCATAGAGAGTCAAAAAGTATTGAGGAGGATGCATGACTTTGGGGCATGACTACTAAGATCAGGCATGGTCATGGCTGCACACAAAGATCAAGATCAAAGACCTGTTGTGGTCTTCGCACACTGAACCGCATTAACTAGGTGTGTTCCGACGTTGTCTATGTGGTCCGACCAGACCAGGGTGGTATCAGGGTCCGGTGCATACCTCTGGTCCTATGTGGGCAGGGTCCGGGTCCCGCGTCTCCCTGCGGGATTAGCTGTCTTTCAGCACTCCCCGAATTCCGCTCCGCCTTCTCTCCTCGGGGCGGCAGTACCGCTGCGCCCCAGACCAGTCCCAGACCAGTCCCACCTCACAGCCACTGGACCAGTCCAACTTTGGGACTGCCAAAGAATAGTGAAGCCACTGAGCCGGTAAACGCATTAGGTACACGGCGCTTTGCAAATATTGTCATTCCAGCACATTGCTGAAGGGGATCGCTACCTGTTGATGAGGTCCCGCCGGCCGTGGGAGCCACAGACCAGCCGCCTCAACTTCCTAGTCCGAGGTGAATAACAGGACCGGAGACGCGCCGCTGCAGGGGCCAGGAGACCAGGACCTTGAGCTGAGTTTCCCCAGTCTGCAGCCTGTGCTGGGTGGTGGGGGGAAAATGGGCACGCGGATCTGGTCGATGTATGGACTTACGGTCACTTTGATCCTCGCATTTCAACTGCTCGCTGTAAGTACTCGTTAATTTGCCCCAAAGTGTTGCAACTTTTGCGTAAACTTTATGAATGGGTTTTGTCTATGCGCGCAACGCGCACGACTTTATTCTTGATTTTTTTTGACCAAGGGCAGCTGCAAGTTGCAAATCACTATCTCTGTCTTCCTGTTCTAGCCAGCTCTGCTGCTATTCAAAGTTTTAAATAGTGTGGTTTGGTGTCGCACGGAGAGACTGTGTACCAGGTTCAAAACCACATGCGTATCGGGATACAAAGTACAGTTGCTTTTTAAAGTAATGTGACTAAAACATCTGAGGCTGGTCCCATCGAAATAAGATATTCATAGTATCCCAAGCGTCTTTGAGCCCCTTACGTTTCTCAAAGTAAAAATACATCAATTATATTAAAACATTATTTCAAGCAGTATAAGCTCCACCTTGCATTGCTTGGAAATTCAGTGGCTTTTCTTTTCTTTTTATAATATTATTTTCATAACTCATGCGTTCATGCCAAACATGTACCTCTGCTTTATCATCCCAGACTGGAACTGAAATCAAAGTAGGCTAATAGCCTACTTTTTAGTTGAACTTGATGAACAGTTAAGTTGCTAGTTGCCTAGTTTTTCAGTTTTTCACTTGATACAAGGAGCTTGCTATGTTGTAACATGTACTGTTTGGAAAAATGTGCCCTTTAGACATGTATAATACACCTCTATATCTGTTGCATGAATCATAAAGAAGAGGGCCATTCGTTTGGTGCTGAGAATAGGCACCCTACCTCCCTCTCCTGAAGTCATGGACTCTCACCCCTCGAACACATAAAATCCTAGGCCATAGTCCCTTTTTTCATTTCAGGTGCAAACCCTTTTGAACAGTGCCAGGAAATGTATTTTCCCCCCAAACTTATTAGATATCTCCAATATTTGATACACATTTGGTCTGAGGACGCTGAACATTCAATGCTCTTTTCCTTTAAGTTTTGGACACAGGAAAATACACTTGCAACTAGGGTTTGGTCAGGTAGGATGTGGTTTACATAAGGCAGATCCTTAAAGTCCCTAAAAAGTAACCAAAACACACAAAACAGACTTAAAAATGCAATTGATGCCCCCCAGAGTAATACAGTCATAAAGCCTATATTACAGTGTACGCTTAAATTGTCTAAGCTATTAGAATATAACCTTCCAGTTGTACCACTGCCTGAATGAAAGTAAAACTGCAAACTAATTGAACTATCTTTGAGAATGTGCTTCTTGCATTAGGAGTCTCCGTGATGGCAGACTATTGGCCCTTGGTTTTACAGTTGCTTATATATATATATATATATATATATATATATATATATATAAAAAATACATACAACTTACATACCTCTAAAGTAGTTACTTTAAATGATGATAGTGCTTAAAACGAACATCAAACAACAGCATTTAGCTTGTTCAAGGAGGAAAAGGTATAACAGTCAAACTTTGTGTAAGTCACTCTTCATAGCATGAACACCGCGTAACCACCCTCTTTCAACTCTGATATCAGAACCAGCAGCAGCAGCAGCAGCACTGTTGACAATTTGGACCATGTAATCTCCCAGTTTAGACTGCTGCAAGACTGTCCCCTGACTTCACTGGTGGTGGTGGTGGTGGTGGGGTTGCTGGAATGGTGTTGGGGGAAGGGCAGCCTAGATTCTGGATGACTAAGCTACAGGTTGCTGTTTTCATAAAACCTTTTTATTTTATTTTTTCATTTACTGCCGGCGTAACTGTTGTATTCCCCATGGAGGTATAATGTTGCCTAACAGCAGTTTAATTTTGTAATTTAGGCCGACAGGGTTTGTATTGAGAGAGAGAAAGAGAGAAAGGGGTGTGTGTGTGTGTGTGTGTGTGTGGTGCTGTGCTATTTGAGACCGGCTACCTGAGCGCTATAAAACTCTATTCAGAGTCAATGAGGACCCCAAGGGGTAGTGGAGCACAGTAGTGCAAACACCGGCCCCATTCCACAGTTTGAACAGCGGGGAAGGTCTGCCCCAATCGCCTCCCTCCCCAGGACACCCCCCACCACCCCACCTCCTCCCCCCTATTTCCTTACCCGTTGAGATAATTGGTCAAAGAGTAAGCTTAGCAAACACGGCTTTGTTGAGTTATAGCCCCAGGAGAGAGAGGCCATCTTGGCTGCCCGGGGACAATGTGCGTGTAGTGGAGTGGCTGAAGGAGGCGCTCCTCCAAGTCCACGGGCACATGTGGAGTGCAGGCTCTGCAGCGAGGTGTGAGGACTGAGGGGGAGGGCCTGCGTGGAGGTCGGAGCAGTGAGCCCTCTCTGAACCTGACTGCTGCTGCTATCCCCCCCGTTTGGGAGGAAGGTGGGGGGCGGAGGGAGGGGGCTCCGCATGATGTACCCCCCGCCCAGATTAGCTCCTTAAAACACCTCCTCCGACCTACACCACGTACTACTGAAAGATTCAGCTTTCAGTTCAGCATTGCACTTCTTCTCATGCAACATGGATGTCCCTAATAGGGCCTGATTTGCAATTGAGGCTATGCATATAATGTCATCAACACATTGGAACGTATTTGTGCACAATAGCATGGTAAAGTATACCGGTAATCTGCAGTTGTGCAGCAACAGAAGAGCAATGTTGACCAAAAACATGCATTTGAATATGTGCAGAACCGATGTAACTTGCAGATTGTTTGACTTGGTCTTTAGAAAAGAGCTGACACCTCAAACGAGCGTCCTTATAGAGAATTGGTTTCGTTCAGCTTTGACACACGTTTGCACCGGACAAAAGGAGCAGGCCCTTGAACACAGCTGCACCTCAGCTGGTACAGCAGCAGAACACTGCATGTGCTGACATGAGTCCACATTCTCCCAGTGTTGCCTGCCACAACTCGGCACACAGGTACATATGAACATCAATTCACACACTACCAGCCCTTTTCCTGCTCTGTGTCAACCCCCTTTCCAGGGATATGTTTGAGGAATTTCAATAGTCCCACAAATGTGAGTTGTTGAAATAGATCAGCACTGATAATGTGGACACAAAAGCCACTGAAAACATGATAAGCCAATCCCATGATTTTGCGTTGTAAATGTTGTGAGTTCTGAGTTGCGCTGGAGAAAATAGGTAACAAATCCAATGGGATATGTGCCAAAAACCCTGTAAGGTAATTAAGAGGGTCTCTAATGGTAACATTAAAGTTAATAACTGCCCGTTGGCTAGTCTTGTCTTGTCAAGTAAACTATATTGCTCCCCATTCCTTTTTAATGGAGCTACAGGTAATAGGTGTTATAAGGCCAAGCGAGGTCACGGTAAGGTTGCAAGATGACTTCAGGACACAATATTCATTATTCTACGGAGTATGCCTCAATTGATTAGATAATTCTGTAAACAGTAAAAATAGGGACAGTAGGGGTATAGGAGGACCTATATGTTTGGACAAAGCTAGGCTACTAAGTCCTATATTGAAGGTGACATTTTAGGATTTGTTCTACACTTCCATTTGCAGGGCAAGCAAATGCACCTCATCCTCGTCCTCATCTGTCAAGCATGTTAATCTAGCATTTCCTTCTTCTTTGGCATGGTCTCTGACCTGCACTAAATAGAGATTTACGATCACAAAACTATCACACTTTTCCTTTGAGGCCGCCTCGTCATCTGTATGCTATTGAATGTCATATTGCTTATTTGCTTAGAAGTAACATAAAGTCATTCAGGTATGCAATTTATTGCCTAAGAAGGCTAATGTATTAGCTTTGCATGGCCCTTCTTTGCACATACTTTGCTTCGGGAGTGTTCTTCACAAGTCTTTTTTGTAATGTTTTACAAACAATACATTTCTGCTCTTTAATTAAGTTTTCAAAGCCACAGTGCTGTACTTTCCATGACCCTCTTCTTATATTCTGCGTATTCTCACCCTCATCAATTCTTCCTATCAAATTAGGGACTGAGCAACAAGAAGTAAGCTCTCATATAAAATCTAGACAGTGAAAAATGTAAAAGCCTATATCTTGTTTGTTTGGACACTTATATCTTGAGCTTCCATGCTGTTGGAATTGTACCAATGAAATGATAGTTAAAAGCAGGAAGTAGGTCTACAATCATTCAGTAGGGCTATATATGATGTCCATACTTTAAGTGAACTTTTGCCTAAAAAATAGCATACACGATTACCTCCCAGAAGACTATTAAAGTGCACTGCCTTTGCTTTCTTTTGATTTTTTTTTAGCTTTAATGTAAGACAAGTTCCTACATGTGAAATGGTGGGGCTGCTTTCCATGTCAGTTCTTTTGTTTGCCTTGATAGCTTTTAAGAAGTTGCAAATTCTCTTAAGCTTATCTTAAGGCAGGAGATTTTGTGATTATTAGGCTTTAAAGTCTCAGAAGCAGTGTTAAATAAAATAAGATATCTTAACTTCCTTTTTATGTGATTATTTTGGGATGGGGTTGATACAGCAACGTTGTAGGTGTTTAAGTTACCCTCACAACGGAAGTAAAAAAAAAAACTTCTTAATTTAAATGTTGAACAACGTTGTCAATATGTACCAGCTATATTGGAGAATGCTACACAATGCCGTTGCATATTCAAAGTTGTCATTCCTACCTTGTTACCTGGCACGTGTCGCTGTAACTGCAACTAGGCAACATTTTCCAAACTGTGATTACTGTGTAGTTGCCAAAAAAGTTATCTTAAGTTACTGGCTAAATACGTCACAATAAGGTTAATGATACGTTAGCTATTGGGCCATCCTTATTGTGGAAGTGTTCATTTGTCTGTGGGCTTCCTTGCCTCTTCACCTCCTGGCTGCAGAGGCCTTCCAGATAGGTAGAGGAGGATTAAGCCCTCATAGGAGCAGAGCCTTCATGGTCTGGTCTGTATTAGCAGCATGTCAGCAGCATGCCCCTGAAAACAGGGTTTCATTATACATTTTGCATGTGCACACGCACTCGTGCGTGCACACGCACACACAAACACAGACACACACACTAGCATGTGCGTAAACACGCACATACACACACTTAAACACATACACACACATCTACACACACACACACACACACACACACACACACACACACACACACACACACACACACACACACACACACACACACACACACATATGCAATGACCATGCCCTTTGGGAGAGTCTCTCTCTCTCTCTCTCTCTCTCTCTCTCTCTCTCTCTCTCTCTCTCTCTCTCTGTCACTTTCACACTCTCTTACTCTCGCCCCCCCCCCCCCCCCCCCCCTCCTCTTTCTCTGTGAGCTTGTACTTGTGGTGAAAGGCGTCCACATTTAACCTAAACTGCACTCAGCTCTTTTACGACAGCACTGACCTTCTCCAGCCCATCCAACGCAGTGATTCAGCAGTTCCTGCAGGAAAAATAGGAAGGGGAAGTCTGGCCCAGTGATCTGTTTCATTGTGGGCTATATTGAGAGCTGCCATAGATGAGATATTTTCTGAAGACCATTGTTTTCAGTGGAGCTCCTTTGTGGGCATCCAAGACTTTTGGCTGTTGGTGAGTTATTGTCCTGTGGAATAAATTAAGCCGGGAATCACCTGAAGGCAAAACGCACTTCCCCTGGAGTGAAGTTTTGTCATCCTGTGTACAATTCATGGCACGTCCTGTTCTACTCGTCCAACGCAATAGCCGGCTTTTTTTTGTCGGTTTCCCGCCATTAAACACAAGTTATCTCATAAATAAATCTGTGTAAATCCTTTAGTCGGCCCAATTCTTCATCCAGGCATATTTATTTTCCCAGCCCCCCCATGTCAACCTTCTGTAATCCCCTTAAGGGTAAACATGCAGGGGATGCATGCATACGTTTTCAGTTTGTATTTGCTTCAGAAACCTAAGTCAGCTCATTCAGATTGCCTACCTTCCTCTAACAACGTTTGGTGGCAAAGTAGCACAGTAGCTTTCCTGTTAGTTTTTTTCTATTATACAGTTGTGAAAGGCATGTTTGAACAAGGGATTAAGACATTTCCTTTGGACCTTATGGTGCTCAGTTATATATTAAGTCATGAGCCAGTTGTTGCATTTATTTTCCTGTTCAGTTGGACTGTGATATTGAAGTTTCCATCACAGTAGGCCTGCCTGAGTTGTTTTGGTGTGTTTTCCATTCAACCCTGCTGGGTTCCATTTCACAAGCTGGTCACGGAAAAAACAAAACAAAACTAGTCCAACTTTGAATGGCTTGTGATCTGATTAACTATCTTGTTACACCTATGGGAGATGGAGGTTAACGAGATGATGAAAGTTAAGGGAATCAATGTGTTGTTATCCACATGTGGGTATGGAAACCAATAGCAACCAACCATTGCAACCATTCCATCAACCATCTTTGGCATTGGAAACTATTATTAGGATTGACCATTCAAAACATTCATTTTATGACGTTTGACTAGTTTTCAACAGGCTAACTCACATTGCCTTAAGTGATAAATCCATGTTTTTATACTGCTAGCGTATGACTTATTTTTCTAATTAACTTTCTAATGAATACATAAATAATAACTGAAGAGGGTTTATTTTCTCATGTTTTAGAAAAAAAAAACTCCTCAGTTGTTATTTATCAGGCAAGCTCAGGCAAGGTCAGACAATCACTGCTTCCAGAAAGGCTAATTAAACGGTTCTTCCTCTGAACTGATAGCATGCGTGATTTATGGGGCCCCCCGAGGCCCCTGGAGGAGGCCGTTTGAGCCGTGCTGAGATGAAGAGGCCCCCAGCCTTTCCCTCGCAAGGCCCTCCCGCTGGGGATCCATTGTGACCCTGTCATGGGTACATGGCACACAGGGGGTGGAGGCAAGGGGGCGCACCAGAGCTGAGAGTTGGCACAATGGCTGCAGACCGCGGTCGGATTCCTTGGCACCGGCGCATGCCCTGCCCGCCACGGGGCACATGTCTCACTACACCCTGTTGTTTCACCCGGGGCTCCGTGGTGCAGAAGCAATGGAAAAAAAAACGCAGACTTAGCGGTGAGATAATAGAAGAATGAGACCGGCACTGTTTGTTCTGATTCTAGATAGAGAGAGCAGACACAACACAACCACATTTCTAGAGTGCTCCCAGCCAGTAGTTTTCATAGGGTAAGCATGGGGGCCTGGCTGCTGTGCGTTAGAGGTCTGTGTGTATACTGGCAAAGTATTGCTCGCTCCACAAGACGGTGGAGTGATGGCAAAAGACACACACGCACACACACACACACACATACACACACCGGTGAATTAATAGTAAAACATTTATTACAAAGATACAGCATACATTAACACTGTTTATACTTTCCATCTCATTATAGATTTTTTCTTACTGAACCAATCTAGCAAACCTGTCAAATTATAGTAATTCATAATATACCTAATATACTTAGATTGAACACACATGGATGGAGATGAACGATTGCCTATCGAGCAACGAAAAGGAAAGAGGACCATCACATATTTGAGCTGTTTAAGAGGAAACAGATTTGGACTATTAATAATGCAGAATAATATGATGCATTTAAATATGGCTTTTGTAAAATTCTGGTGGTATGAAGTGTGTTTTTGTATAGCCTCCCACTTTTGTCTTTTCGATAACAATTTTGCGATCAGAGTTGGCCATGGGATTGTGTGCATTTTTGCTGTGGCAACGGGTGGCTTGTGGGTGATACATTCATCTGACAGTTTATACATTTTGCTCAAGAGAAAGTCAGCAATGCCCCTCCCATCAAACAAACCCCTTCCTTGCTTCAAGCTTAAAATAGTTCCAAAATAGCTGTGCCGTTGCCATTGCATTATTACACAATATGAGAGAGTGCACTCTGTTGGAAAGAACTGTCAAAATCTAAGCCGGCATGACGTAAGGCTTTTTTAAAAATGAAAACAGAGGCAAATGAGCCTTCTTTCTGCTTTCCTTTCCAGGTCATGAGGACTGGCCTAGCAGATCTAACACACACACACACACACACCGTTTCACTGCCTTCTATCTGGCTGGCTCACTGATTTTACCACCTGAGCTTGATGTATTTTCACACAGGCACCCAAAGCCTGCATGCTGTAATTATCTCTTATTATAGTAGGAAATGGATCCCCTTCACATCTGCTTCCAATGAATGGGCAGGTTAGCTCCCTTTCTTTCTTTGTATTGTGATATAAACCCCTGGCAAACAGATGTTGCTGTCGGTGTGTGAGCACACCTTCAAATTAGGGCCTGTCCATGAATTATGAGGACAGGTGAATTTCATCTTTCAGCTGTTGAGGTGTGGGGGGGGGGGGGGGGGGGGTCTTAGACTTTGTTTATGGTTAGTGGATCAGAGCAGAGGCCCCCTCAGGTGTGTGGTGCTGTTGAAACTGAACCAGAAAGATACTCCAAAGGGTAAGACCTGACTCTGTATAATTTGGTTGTACATTGTTATTAAGAAGGCCTACTTTCTCATTGCATATATTACGCATGACTTTACTTGAGATGGCTCGGCTTACGTTGTTTATTGAAATCACACATCGCACAGTCTGTGGGTGTGTCTCATGGGTCATTTATGCTTTAGTAGACTACTCCAATAGGTAATCACAAGGTACCATGGCTATTTGTTATTCTACTTTCCATATGTACAATCACTGCGACGATGATTGTTATTCTAATCATAAATACAAATATTGTTAATATCACATACAATTTATTCTATGATTGTAACATGTGCCATAATCAACAGCAATGAGGCCTCTTTAAGTAGATGGCTTGTAATTGGAACCTAATTTTTTGTTTTATTGTTTAATGTGCTCCTCCTGGCTACTGTAATTAGAAAGAGGGCATTTAAAGAAATCTCTGGGGCAGAACATGTAAAGGCCCATTCAGGACACTGGGGTCTTTGCGGTGCATTGAATGACTTGCAATGACTGGTCAATCCGAAATTGTTATGGTTGAACTTCCTGTTACCAGATGCAATGTTAGTTATTAGTTGAAACACAGCTCCCTGCTACTATTACATGTTTTTTTTCTTTCACCCTTAAGTTAGGCCTTGACAGTCAATTTCATCAAGTAAAGGTCGAAAACACATTTCCCTTTACTCATTTTACATCAAATAAACTGTATGGTTGTAAATTATGTTGATATGTTTTTCTTCTTAGTATCACAATGATTGACATTAATGTATAGCCTAGTTCTACTCCATAAGACCATACGGTTTATTTATGGACGGGCCCAGGAAGGAAGGAAGGAAGGAAGGAAGGAAGGTTAACTGAGGAAAATGTTTAATATAGCTCAGAGATTTTATCTCGCCTTCAAAGCAACCGGTCCAATGGGCGTTGCCTCTTATAGGGGAATTCCTTCCTCCTTGTGCGTGTGGGACTATGGGATTTTGTTAAGATCATATATGTTTTGATACAATCCCAACTTGCTAAATGGCATGATCCTCAAGACTAGCATAGAGTTATGATGTATTACGACTAGCATTTATATAGATTTGTGTTTCGATGTGTTTGGTCGGGTGCTGCTGCTTGTTTCAGACAGCCATGTAATTACATGATAAAGTCTGACTCATGACATCACTGCCCACATAAACATCTCCCTCCCATTCTGCCATGTATACCACAGATCCCTGCAGGGAATTAGTCTAGACGGAGATAATATCTGGTGTTGACGAGTAAAACTGATCTGGTTATGATGTCAGATTATATAGTTAATATTCTTATACTTGGAGCCGAATCAAACAATTATTTGATCTGATAAACATCTTTCGAGTAAGTCATCTAACCTAACTAGTACTTATTGCTAGGGCTGTGTAAGTTAATAAACTAGATTGCAGCACTTGGAAATATTGAATGGTGCAGAGCTGCCTCACTGCGTCGCCTCCTTGTTGACCTTGGATAAGGGCAGTGACTGGGCTACTGTTTATCTCGTATCCAACAGGTTTTCCCCTGGCCCTTTTTCATAAGCCTATCTTCATCCGCCACTCTTTTGGTTTGCTTAACCAAAGTCTGCTCAGGATTTTCTTACTTGTTTCTAAAGTTTAAAGCATTATCAGAGTCTGGTTTACTCCTTGTGCAAGCATGCATGCTGCTGAAACACCACTACCTTATACGCTACCTTATACACTACCTTGCTTAAGCCAACGCAAACCCATGAAGCCACTTTATAGTCAAAGATAGGATGACAAGGTGAAACACGATGCTAATGATCTGGACATTACGGATCCTGATACATTTGACTGACCCCTACGGAAGACATTTTACACCTACCAAATTCCCACAACTCCAGTTTACTCAAAGGTCATTACCTTTCCTCTTGTTTTTTTGAGTGTCTAACTCCTTCATTATTTGTTAGTGGTTGACAGAAAGACAAAAAACGTAGAAGAGAAATGAGAGAATGAAGAGTGTGAGAGTGCTGATCTCTCCCATGTTGATCCCAAAATAATGGGCTTTGAGTGTTCACATTTCCTGCTTAAGGCCATCGCCAAGTCGATGATTGCTGGCTTTTTCTCTCTAAACCCTCTCACTAAACATTTGAGGAAATTCCCTATTTAGTCCCAAAAGTCACAGATCGCTAGTGGGGGGACTTTGTTCCTAACACGTATTCCTATATTTGAGTGTCAACACTTTGAATTGCAAAGGCAAATTGTGATATTCCCCTGTGGTAATAAAGTGTTATGACACCACGGTTGAAAATAACCGAATCTGCATGTGTTGCATAAATCCTTCTGCTTGGATCAAATCTGCAGAGACTCAGAGCTGCACGGAGCTCGACATGTTTAAGAGCCGGCCTTTTAGGAGACGCTGCAGTTTGTCGTGCACATGTGGGTGTGCCAGTATGTTGAGCAGTGGTTGGCTGTTTCTGCCCACTTTTCCCCCTCTGAAGCATGGGTTTCTCCAGTGTGTATTTATTTTATTACTGTCCAAGGCTAACCACAAACTGGGAGGTGTGAGCAGCAGGCCTACATAGAGGAGCCGATTGTAGAGAGACTCCTTGGCAACAGATCTGAAAGCACTTTCCAAATGGTGCCTGTTTTTTTATGTGCAGAAGAGTTAGCAAACAGAGTGGGTTTTTTAAGAATGTTGTCATTTAGATTTACACATATAAGCCACGTGATCTAGTGGGTTCTGCGTTTGTAATTAACCAACTGTTTTAAAGTCTCAAGATTATGAAATTCCCCTAGTAAGCTTAATTCAAATTATGTAATTGATTCTGTCTGTGCATCTGATACGTGCCAAATTGCGAAGCAGAAGTAAACACATGCCTTCTCTCCTATGTGGCCTGGAAATGCCATAGAGATCTGGTACTGCTCATCCTCAGTCCTTTTTTCATTCTGTGCCCCCCTGCTGTGCCCTCCACTGGGACCCACTCTGGAAGCAGGGCCTCCAGAGACGAGTGTAATATCACCTGCAGGTATTTTTATCTTCCCCGGAACCCCACCTCCCTTATCCCCGCCATGTTGCATATGAAGAGCAATAAATTGGCCGAGCGCTTCCTGTCACAGAGTCTCCCTGCTGTTACAATACGCTTACTGGTTGGTATTATTATTATTCCCTGAAGGCTATTTCGGAAATGTAGGCTCCATGACCGAGGAGAGAACTTAATTGGCCGAATTCCTTAGAAAATGAAACCTGCACTCTGTTTGTGGATGCATTTGTGTCCCACAGCTGGCTGCTGGTGGAGAGTGAAAACAAATGGAGCAAGTGGAGCTTACGTTTCAGGTTTGTTCAACTGAAATGTAAGCCTGCCTTACTCACAGCAGGCATATACTGTATAGTTCACTTGCTTAGTTTTGCTAAATATGGCAGAATACTGCTCTAAAAGAAAACAAAGAAAGTTATGTGTTATTAGTACAGCTAATTTAAAACTGAGCAAATGTTTTTCATTTTTACTATCAAAGGGAATTATTGTGCGTTGATGTCCTACTCATATGATGACCTCTTGCCACAGTTAATTAGTCTTAGGTTAGGCTCATACATGTCATCATTCTTCTATTGACAAGCATTCTGGCCATACCCCCGTCTGGTTTATAAACTGGCATGACCAGTTAGCAGAAATATTCATCTTCATCTTACCTATGACCTAGGTATGACAATATGTCTCGTTTTTTCATGCTCATGGATTCTGATCAAATGAAAAAAACCCACGCTTCCCTATTCCTTCCCAAGGACCCACACGTTAACAAAAACAGCTGTCAGCTGACTTCTAGGAAAGAAAATGAGGGAGGATAGAACAGTTTGTCCCCAATTCTGGACTTTTACTTTGAAGAGCTGTCCGTTACTCCTCCTGACTGCTTTGTCTTGTTTATTTTGTGATGAAGCGCATCTGGAGAAGAGCAGAGCCATTTTCTGTTCTTCCTTACTTTCACATTTATAGTGATGGAATTAACAGTTGAAAGCGACTTATTTTTATTGTAACAGTCGACATAATGCAATTCCCTTTTAGGCCTTGGCAGAGTTTTGAGGGATTACTATTTGAAGAGTTTAACTAAACAACAACAAAACAATAAAATTGGTTTTTAACTGTTCTACCACACCGAGGGAGCGTTTTAAGAAACCACACAGAGAGATCTTGAGAGGCTCCACATGGCGAAGGTGCTCAGCTATCAGCGGTTTTATTCTTCCTGTAATGTTATATGATAATGAGGTAGTATTTTGGGCAGTCAAACAAACGCTGTTCAGACCTCATCATCAAACCGCTGTGATGATCAGCATACTGAAGCTGCTTAGCGTTCCTATAGACCCACCCTGCCAAATCCCAGTTAATTACTAGATCACAAACCCAAATAGCATGACCTTGTGCACCAGTGGAAAGTGGTTCAGCCAACATTTTTAAAGGACCGTGGCCTCGACCAGAACTCCTTGAACTACTTCTCCTCCAAGGCATTCTCTTCCTACAGACAACAAGCAGCTCATCTGCAAGTCATTATCGCATATATCGTCTCAGAGATTCATTACCTGTTGTTACTTTTTCTTTTTTATGTTCTGCGACCGTTTCGTTCCACTTTGCCTACTTTTTTCCCCCTGGCCACAGCTGGACGATATACTACTAGATTATAATACATGTGAGTGGGGAGATGAGAGAGTTGACAGATCGAGCTCGCTCTGGACTACGACTGTGCGAAGGGACAGTGTGAACTAGGGCTGTCAACGAATATTCAAAATTCGAATATATATTCGAATAGTTTTTAAAAACAGACATTCGAAGGTGAAAATTAATATTCGAATGTGGAAAAACACACTTGCGCCAGCCGCGGCGCGTTCTTTCTGCTTTGCGAGTGGGCGTAAACTTCAATTAATGTTATATTTGTTTCAATCACTGAATGAAGCCTGCCACATTTGGGACATGAGTCGGGATTGCTTGCACAAAACTCTTGATCAGATCACACTGATTATTGCTGTTGTTTATTTAAACCAGTATGCGCAGAGAGAGTGAGGGGGAGCGAGAGCGAGTGAGCGAGCGAGCGAGCGAGAGCGAGGTCTGCGGTCTTGGCCATTAGTTCATTTACTTATTTTTGTGTAGGTAATATGTTGCCAAATATGTTTAAACTTAAATAAACGACCTATACAAGTAGTTATGTCTCGTTGTATTAGTTTGTCCTGTTATTGACGTAATGCGCGTCATTAACATAATGCGCAAATATAGATATACAGAATATATTCGAATATATGTGTTTTTTTAGAGGGAATATTCAAATGTCATTTTTGAGCAATTTTGACAGCCCTAGTGTGAACATTGCCCAACCAACTGGTGGTCTGAATGCTGGGGTTTGAAGTGGGGCGGCGGCGGGGGATCAGCAAAGATGGAGGGTGAGGGGTCGTAATGCTGTTGTTGGCAGCAGCATTGGAGGGGGAAATCATAACTTCATGACAGAGCCATCAAACAGCTGTCCTTGCCTCCTTCCTGAACCCCAACCATGGGACAAGCTTGCAGACCTCTCAGCGAATCAATGCAATTACATCATGGGACATGCTGCTGCTGGGTTTTATTTTTTTTATGTGCATCTGAGTTGTAAAGTCTAATAGCTGTTGAGGAAATATAGCATTTATGTCCATTTAACCACCAAAAAAAAAACCATGACAATTTATCAAAGTCCTTCTCTGCCTGCTACAGCCAACAATTTAAACTCATTTTGACAGTGTTCATTTCCGGCCCTGAGGCTTAGCAGTTCTGTTCACTTATTTGAACAGAACAGAATCACTGAACTATTAAACAACCGCATATTACTCAAAATAAAAAAAAACATTCTGTCTAAGGATTTACAGTGGACCCTTCAAAAGAAAAACAACAACCCCTATTCCTAAACCTGCTGAGTCAGCGATTGGCTAAGGCATCATAGATCCCTGAACCCTCTTGGTGTTGCAGACTGAAGTAAAGGAGACTTCTTGGATAGCCTGGTTCTGTTATAAATACATGGCTGGCCAGGCTGGGACCACGGGGCCTGCCTCGCCTCTTAGCTCTCAGCTGTTGTCTAGGGAAACTGGAGCTGCTAACCCTGAGCCTCGTCCACCTCCGTGACAGGTCACTTGCCCAGTCCTTGCTAACCGGAAACACACACGCACATGAAGACATGCACAGGATCACACACACACACACACGCACACACACACGCACTTGTTGCTTAATACACGCATGCGAACAAACTCAAAAACACACACACCCACACTTGCTTAGGACACACACACACACACACACTTGCTTACACGCAAATACACACACACACACACACACTTGCTTAGTACACAAACACACACACACCCACACACTTGCTTACACACACACAAACACACATGCACAGTATTTTTAGATCCCAGGCGAATGCTCTCCTGGTGTTTATGTTTGGTGTAAACTGACATTCAGCCGCATGGTGAGATACCTTTATGGGGATTGTCTCCCCATTCGAATGTTTTGTATTGAATCAAGGCCAATATCAATTTGTCCTTTAAAGAAACATCTCTGTATATGGACTTTAACTAACTGGTCCTGTGCTTTCAATGTCTAAAAAGATCTCAACACTGAACTGTAGGGCTAAACAGTGGGATGCCTTTTTTTTTTTTTTAAATAAAGGGCTTAAACGTTTCGGCTTACATTCTTCTCATACGCATTTTCACAATAACACCACCAGTAGCTTTGAGAGCTAAACGTCCAATCCAATAAAGCACAGCCCACGGAGGCCTATTAAAACAGGATAGGCCCGTTCCTAGCTAGCAACAGTAGGTTGAGAAGTGTGAGGGTATTTTAAAGGCTTTTAAAAGTAAGTGTGTGTGTGTGTGTGTGTGGAGTAGAGTGCACAGAGGTTGTATGTAAGCCTGTATGTGTGTGTGTGTGTGTGTGTGAGTAAGTGTGGGTGTGTGTGTGTGTCTTTCTAGGTGACCGTGTGTGTAAACAAGAGGGGGGTGTGTTACCCTTTGTTCGCTGATAGCAGGGGCCGTAGGGATGGGCTGCGTGGTTGCAGCAATACTAGGGTGGTCCCTGGATGTGGGGCCCTGCTGGGGGCCCTTCTGGGGACCCTGCTGAGGGCGATAATTGAAGGCAGGATAGGAAAATGTGTTGAGGGGGCCGTTGGGAAGGTGTCGTTTGGGCCTTCACACCCAGACACACCCCTTCACACCCATTTATTTGAGTTGATTGCGTTTTGACACTGTATAATGCCACACACAGTGGAGGACACATTCAATTCAAACGATACCTATAAATAAGTGTGCTTGTAGGAGAGAGTTTTGAGGCCAATCTGTAATGGTTTGGTCAATGATAACATGTGCTGGTAAACAAGTTTGTATCCAGTGTTCGCTGAATAATCGATTTGCAAAACTTCACCTATAGACTTGAAACTCTTGGGTCTCTTGTAAAGGTTGAGTGAAGTGGAACATATTTTACTTCCATAAATAGTGTTGGCGTTATGCCATGTCACATTCATATGCAGTCTTTAAACGCATTTGAATTCAAACCCAATCCTTTCTGTTCGACCAGTAGTAAACTGTTTGTTGGGTCGGCTTGAAATGGTGAACTGCCTTCCTCTCCTTTACCTTGTTTACTTAATCTCTCGGGGATCTGCTATCATTGTGGTTGAAAAAGAAATCCCCCAGAAAGTATGTTGGTGGGGGTCAGGGCAGGGAGAGGGTGTCTGGTTTCCCACCACCGCCTAATCTTGTTCCCTGTCTGGTCCTCGTGTCGCCAGGCTACGCCAACCTTTGGCCTAAAATACCCCACAGTGACCCATGGTGCCCCACTTTTACAATGCACTGCTCAAGAGATACACTACGCATGGAAAAGGAGATGAAGGGTATGTCCCTATGAAATCAAGAGGTGAAATATTTAGGATATTATTCCAGTGAAACGCAACCTGACTCTATTACAGTTTTTCTCAATTGCTAAAACACAATTTCGGAACCTTGCTCTATTTTCTGAAAACATTAAACACAAATCCTCAGCTTCAAGCACTATTTACAAAACCTCTGACTCCTCGTGCAAAATGAAACTTTCGCCTCAAAACAGAGTTACCTGTGCTCAAAACCAAACACTGCTCTCAAACCATAAACAAAGCCATCAAAATGATATACACTATCAAGCAGTCAGTAAACAATACACCCAAAAAATACAAAACACGTTGTTCAAAACATAGTTCTCAGGGAGAAGTACATTTTTCATCTCAAAACAAATTTCATATATTTCCGTCATTGTCTTTTGATAAAATAGTTTTTTTATAGCGCTTTTCTAAGTACTCAAAGACGCTTTACGCCAGACAAAAACAAAATAAAAAAAATTTAAATGGGAGAGTGTACCGGAGTTGATGAATGAAAACATGTTCTATCATAGTAGCTCCAAATTGATCCGAATTTTTTTTTTTTGGGTTCATTCTCCTCTCCCCCTATGTTTACAGTACTGTACCCTGCATCTCACAAACTTGTCCTTTGTTTTTGTGATACTGTAATTCTTGTTCTTTGTTGATATGAACCTGCAACCAGTCAAAATATATTGAGCAGTCAGTACTGTAAACAAATGGAAAGCACTATTGGGTTGCACTCTAAGTTCTGCTTCCCTCATTGTCAGTCCATGGACAAGAACATGGTCAATGACTGTTGCTCGAATTTCATCAGATATTTCCACTCTTTGTCTTCCTCTTCCTCTTTGTCCTCCTCTTCCTCTTTCTTGCCCTCCTCCTCTTCCTCCTCGTCCACCTCGCATACGCACTTGTCCTCGTCCTCGTCCTCTCACATTATTTCTTCCATCCATTCTTAGACTTTCTCCGTCCAATCTTCAACAACCTGTTTGCTCTCTGAACTGGCTTATATTGGTTGTGTCACATGATTTGAAACAAGTGAAATCAATTTTGAATGGTTGTGTTTAATCAATGACTTGTGTTCTCTATTTGTATTTGATTGTTGCCACTTGTGTTTACCAGTATGGATGACATGTGCATTAGAGTGCAGAATGTGTTTTGAGAATGAGAATGTGTTTAGAGTTCTGCTGAAAAGTCTAAGTGAGATCTGCAAATTGTGTTTTACCATGAGAAATGGTTTAAGGTATTGACAACAGACTGCATAATTAGCTAAATGAGTTCAGGCAACTGCAAACTTTGTTCAGCCAATGGGTTTTAGTGTTTTAGCAATTGAGAAAAACTGTAATACAATATGAAAAACATGATATTAGAAATGCCATTGGATTCCTCTGATCTGTTGAATAACACTCAATACTCAATAAAACAAAACACAAAATCAAATGAAAACATCAACATAGAGAATACAAAACCTACGTAAAAAAAACGTTTAACCTGTTGGCATGTTGCTTTTGTCAATGTGTATACACATCATAGAGATAACACGTAAATCCCAACCAACTTCAAACCAGGAAAAGCATGTGGCTTTTGTCAGCAGCACATAAGTACACACACACACACACACACACACACACACACACACACACACAGTGCTCGGAAGGGATTAATCCAACCTCCTAGTCCTACTGCCTAGTCAATCTGCAACAGCCAGCGGCAACCTTGTCCTGCTCTGTGATCTTCCTCTGTCTAATTATAGTTCTTGTGTAGTTCTGTCTCTTTCTATGTCTCTCCCTCTCTCTCTCTCTCTCTCTCTCCCCCTTGTGTGTGTGTGTGTGTCGCTGGGATCATGCGGGCCAGTCCACACAGGTCCACGGCTTAGGCTCGACATGTCTCCCTAAACAATGCTAGCGGTACACACTGAGTGAAGAGTGTCTGTGCTGTAGGTGTACGGTCTCGCCGGAGGTCCCCCCCCCACCGCCCCACGAGCGCACAACACTATTGTGGTATTAGATGTGATATATCACACTGAGAGAATTATAATACAAAATATGTTTTTAGTTTTGTTTTGGGGGAAGGGTATGGATCTGGGTTTGTGGTTTTCATTTCCATCTGGACCTGTGAAACATAGGACTCATAATAAACAGATTATTCACAAACATACTTTGACGATCTTAATCTAATTGTTTATTGTTGTTTATTTATTCATGGCCATTCAACAAATGCAGTAAATGAGGGGCATACAAATATTGTATGTTTTTAGGGTTGAGTGATTCGGAAATGTTTCCCTTTGGCCGTGAGTTGATTTAATAAGCGACACACTCATTAAGTCACTACACTGTCTCCTGCTTTTCTATGTTTTCTACCATGCAGTATCTGTGGCTACTACTCCGTGTGCCCAGAGTAAAAAGTGAAAGGAAATAGTTTGCATTGCAGAGAAAATTCAGAACGACTGTGGAATGCTTGTGGCAAACTAAACTTATGGTCAAGTGTGTTTCAGTGGCCTTATGTGGTGGAGAGAGGGAGAGAGAGGGAGAGGGAGAGGGAGAGAGAGAGGGAGAGAGATGGAGAGAGATGGAGAGAGAGGGAGAGAGAGAGAGAGAGATGGAGAGGGAAGGAGAGAGAGAGAGATGGAGAGGGAGGGAGAGAGAGAGAGATGGAGAGAGAGAGAGAGAGAGAGAGAGAGAGATGGAGAGGGAGGGAGAGAGAGAGAGATGGAGAGAGAGGGAGAGAGATGGAGAGAGAGGGAGAGAGAATTAACTGCCTGAGGGGAACACTCCAAGCAAGTGTTCAGAAATGCGGGCCGATTTCACTCTCTAGAAGCCTGACAGACACCAGCTTAAACACACAATCACAAACAACAACACACAGACCTACGCAAAAACACACACCACCCTGCCCTTGTTGTCGACATTCGCTCTTTTTTTCCCCACAAAAATGTGGAACGTGCTGGACCGCATGCGAGTCTCAGAACGGAACTATTGGTGAGACAATCATGTCGTCAAAGGGTGTTTGTTTTGAACGGCGTCCCTCTTTCCACTTCCTCCTCCCCTCTCGTCCAATCACTTGGGATTTTAGAGCCTGTGGAAAACGCTGGGAGAGCTGTGGAGACCATGAAGGGCCTCACTCATCGGGCCCTTTATCCCACAGGGGCCCCCCAAGCTGAGTTGTAGTGATAGAAGTGGCGGTTTGTCAATCCCCCCCCCCCCCCCACCTCCACTTTACTCAAGAGCTTATGACATACAGAGTCCTTCCTTTTCTCATTCCACTGTGTCTCAGTCTTTGTCTCTTAGTCTGTGCATCTTCCCGTGTTATTTTGGGTGTCAAAAACCCTCAAGGTGTGTGTGAGTGGCACACGTCCTGCCATACACCTATTGGGG
>JAOPHQ010006077.1:0-10000 GCA_030340625.1 Merluccius polli
CTTTGGTGCGACCCTAACGTTTTCCTTGATCATGTTGTGTTTTGGTCGATGCCACAGCCCACATGAGCCACCGCGACGAGGCGAGTGGCGGGGAGGATCACTCACGCATGAACGGCCACGTAGGGCTGAAGCGGAGCTGCCGGGTGAAGAAGAGCCAGTTCGAACACCTCAACCAGAGCCTGCTGTTCGACCAGCTGGTTAACAGGTTGGTAGCCGGTCATAAAACACAACACGATGGCGCCCCTCTGCAAATCTACTTGAACTGGAATACATGGGTATGGTGTCCTTTTGATCCCATGGGTATGGTCTTTGCACAGGTCTATTTTCCAAATGGGTCTATTAGTATTGTTCTCATCAGTTGTAAATACCCATATATTGCCTTGTGCTTTTTTGTTACTCGTGTAAGGATCAGTATGTCTTAAAAAGAGGAACGCTGCAATACCAGTGGCTCATGTCACGTGTTGTTTTGTGCTGGTTGTTCTCAGCACCGCCGAGGCCGTTCTGCAGGAGATGGACAACATCAGTAGCATTCGGCAGAACCGCGAGGTGGAGCGGCTGCGCATGTGGACCGGAGACACTGAGGAGGTCTGTGTGTACAACAACCCTCCACCCCCCCCACAGACCAGACCTCCCTCTTTTTTTTCACACAACGACAATGGTGGTGTGAGTGTCGGTTGTAAACAAGCTCGTTTACTCTTGGTTTCTAATTTAGGAGAACATGGACATGTACTCACGAGTCAAGCGCCGGAAATCCTTGCGGAGGAACACATTCAGCATACCTCCCCACCACAAAGTCTTGAGCAAGAAAAAGCAGCAGCAGGAGGATGATGATGATGATGACGACGACGATGAAGAGGAGGAGGGCACTGAAGGTCGGTAGACGCAAGGCGAATGGAAGCAGCGCCTAGAGCTGCAATCCAATTTTTTCCTTTGAATGATGTATCCGTGTGTATATGTTGCACACGGCTTGCCACGTATTTCCCTCCGTCCACTCAAAGATGTCCGGATACACTGTTTGTCAAGCGTTGACAAAGTGTCTGCTTTTCTTTGCCTCAGCTTTGGCAGTGTCTGTATAAGCAGGCCTGCTGTTGTTGTGTTGACGTCTCTGTTCTCAACCATCAAAACAATTTCATTTGTTTTGGCACGGCAACCAATAGCAGCAGGTTGGCTGCCTGGGCTGGCGATGTTGAAATGGTGGGAGTACAACTTTTAATCAGTTGTTTCGTTCCATTTAGAAGAAAAGTTTGACTTTGTCGGAAACGTAGCATAACGCTTCTAGTAAAATGTCTTCCTCGCGACTCTGAATTTCTTTCTTTCGAAGTTCATAATTTGTCATTCATTCAGTTTTAACCGCATTTCGAAAACCAAGTTTGTTGGCGGTTTTTCAGAATCGCATGGCGAAGAGGAGGAAGATGCAGAGGACGACGATGAAGACGACGAAGAGGATGAAGCAGAGGAGGCGGGGGAGGGAAACGACAGGCCGTACAACCTGCGCCAGCGCAAGACTGTGCAGCGATACGAGGCGCCGCCCATCGGTTAGTCGGCCGTCACGTTTTGATGTTGGTATAGAAAGCCATCTGTTGTATGCGGATGTTGAGTTCTGTTTGTTTCATCCTTACCCGTTTTGTTTGCTTTCTCAGAGCCCGTGAACAGGAAACAAAGCAACCCGTCACTGTTTGATACATACAGATCGCCAGCTAGAAGAAGCCATATAAGGTTGGAAGACCACATGTTAACTAACTTGTACCAGATTAAATGCATTTGAATGAAGACAAACTAACGGTAAAGTGGAAGGGAGAGGCGACAGTTGGTAATCGGGCTGAACAATTAATCGAAATATTATTGACATCGCAATATGGCCAAGTGCAATATCCAAATCACCGGAGCTGTGATTTTTTGATAAGGTTAAAATTTGGAAATGTATTACACCATTATAAATTAAGTACTATGCCCTAGCCTACACATTTTCAGATGTAAGAAAACATGTTTGTTTGGTACAGACCCAAACATTAGTCACATCATGAATTTAATTGTTTTTTAGTGAAAATCATATGATTCACTAATAGTGAATCATATCGCAATCGCAATATCTGTCAAAAGAATCGCACTATGATTTTTCTTTTTAGCATATCTTTCAGCCCTAGTTGGTAACATGCTTGCTTAGTAATACCCACCAGTAATGTCATACTTGTTGTTCGGTGGGTTCTTAAAAGACAGATGGACTTAAGGTGGCTGTACTACAGCCAAAGCAGTATGACTGTGTTGAGGCTGAAAAGGTTAATCTCTCTCCCTGTACCCTCAGAGTGAAGAAACATGCCATTCACAGCAGTGACACCTCCTCTTCTTCTGACGAGGAGCGCTTTGAGAGGAGGAAAGGCAAGAGCATGACGCGGGCCAGGAACAGGTAATGGCTCTCCTCCAGGGGCTTCGCCTTCCATTTTCCCTTTTGTTTTCTCTATCGCGCTCTCTCTCTCTGTCTTTGTCTCTCGCTCTTGCTGTCATCGTTCGCTTCTTTTCCCTTATTTTTATATAAGTGTGGTCAATATGTTTTGACGTGTGTTTATAGGTGTTTGCCGATGAATCTGGGCACCGAGGACCTGTCTAGTGGGGTGCTGCGGGACCGGGTGAAAGTGGGTGCCAGCTTGGCAGATGTGGACCCCATGAACCTTGATAGCTCTGTAAGTAGAGACAGAAGGTGGTAACACTTAGCTGTTGCTGAACACGAATCCCAGACAGAAGCAAAGTGGTTCCCTGACTGATACTTGGTTGATACTTGATTGTTGGTAGAATCGAATGGAAACATGTTTAACGTTAAATTAAAACAGAATGTGTTGAACCAACACAATGATAAACTTTTGTTTTCCCTGTTCAGTTACTCCACTGATTAGACAACATTTTGCAAAAGAAAGTGGAAGCTAAAACCTATTTTACATGGGGATGTTGTGAAACCTGACTAATTGAATGGCTTATTGTGTGCAGTTGAAGGTGTGTTGACTATATATGGTTGTCCCCAGGTGAGGTTTGACAGTGTGGGAGGGCTCAGTAAGCAAATCCAGGCACTGAAGGAGATGGTGGTGTTCCCTCTACTTTATCCAGAGGTCTTTGAAAAGTTCAAGATTCAGCCTCCGAGGTGAGGAAGTTCACACCCAACATCCACGGCTATTGAGTGCACACATTGATTTGTTTATTTGGACAAACAATGTACATGGAGTAGAAATCTTAACTAATAACTAACTAATATTTATCCAAATTTCAGACGTGTTGAGGGTGATATCCTTCGTAAACGCTTGGCTATTTATATAGTTCTCATGGTTTTCATTTTCCAAGCACTGTTGCAATAATAATACGACCAAGGACATGACACTGAAGGACACTTTATCCAGTACCATCAACTGTGCAGATTCTTTTTTTTTTTTTGCGGCATTGCTTTTCATCTGCTCGCATATATTCTTGTCTGTCTAGTTATTTGGCAGGTCCATTCGAAATACGCGTAGCAAACCATACAATTAGTTTGTCTTTAAAAGCCTGAACATAAAGAATGAAAAGGAATACGCTCACAAGACTGAATCAGTGCCGACACTGAACACAATTTTTCCTCTTTCTATTGTATCGCTTTAAGCATTAAGCATTTCCTCTTCGTCCCGCTCTTTTTAGAGGCTGCTTGTTCTATGGCCCACCAGGAACAGGCAAGACCTTAGTGGCGCGGGCGCTTGCCAACGAGTGTAGCCATGGCGACAAGAAGGTGTCGTTCTTCATGAGGAAAGGAGCCGACTGCCTGAGCAAGTGGGTCGGCGAGTCCGAACGTCAGCTGCGCCTGCTGTTCGACCAGGTGAGTCCACGCAAACTTGGCCTAACACCTCAAATGACTTTCAGCATCCCCATGATGCTGATAGGATGTGTGTATATCACCCCCCCCCCCCCCCCCCCCCCCGAATCTTTTTTTATGCATGACGGTGACTGGACACTAATGTTATATCTTTTCAGATCTCTTGTACCCCTAATACTGCAAATATTGTGGCTCCTTTTTATTGTCAATACTGTAAGTGTTGTTGATTTTGCGTGAGCATTGCCACTTTCATTTCACCACGCATCCTGTATGCGTATGCGATGAATGAAGTCCTCGAATCTTGTGTTGAAGTAAGGACTGCCATTAGAAAACAATGCAGTCCTCAGGAATTCAATAATGGACGGGTGGCAGGGTTTTAATGGGAAACCGTTTCCATTTAGATAAACAACACCTGCTATTGTTCCACCTCGCCTGGGGCAGAGCTGTCACTTTGTGCGTTTGATGCAAACTGCTTCGTGTCTCGGGCAGGCGTACCTGATGAGGCCGTCCATCATCTTCTTTGACGAGATTGACGGCTTGGCTCCCGTTCGGTCCAGCAGGCAGGACCAGATACACAGGTACGGCTACTCTGTCAAGTCTGCAAATAACTTGTCAAATAAAAAGAGCCTGGCTTGTGTTAAGTAGTTTGTGGTGCCGTAACACAAGCGGGAAGCATACAATTGTTCCCTTGCGTCTTTGACCCTGTTTACACCCGGCGCTAACATGCGTCTTGGGCGGACAGCCCAAGTGGACAGGGCTAAATAAACGACCACCAAGACACATTGTGATGCGATCACTCAAACCACTTGCCGAGGTTGTCTGGGACGCATTCGACCACATATCTTTTGTAGTGTAAATGCCAATGCGTCCTGATGTGTCCCCGACAAGGAAGTAACAGGAAAATATGTCATCATGCAGGATGTGTTTGCGCTGCATCGCAAACCACATCCTGCCTGTCAATATTAACAGTGGGAATAGCCCCATACATGTATATTAGTTCTTTAAACATTTTTGTTGTTCTTAATTTTACTTAGCTAGCCCGTGTGAAGCAACTGACGTAATAACTGTGCGCAGGGCTAGCGGAAGTGACGTAGGCAATAACGAAATCTGAACACAAGTGGTCAGCTGGACACCTTGGAGAGGCATGATAGAAACAGGTGTGAACGGCGATGTGCCTCGGCTGTCCACTTGCGATCTGTTCGCCCCAAGAAGCATGTTAATGCTTAAGGTGTAAACGGGGCCTTTTATAAATGAAGCAAGTTGAACACAATTGTAATGTTGACAAACTGTAGGACGGCTAAAAACCTCATTGTACAACCCGTTTAGACCAAGGCACGAAGATGGTATTCAGGAACATTGAATGACAATAAACGGGAGTCTTTCGAACCAATTCAATTCCATCAACAAAACCGATTTTCTCAAAGTGGCAACTAGAAAAGCCCGGCTCAGGAGAGGAGACAAACGACGGCCCCTTACCTCCATTGTTTCTAACACACGTCTATCCTTTTCCCCACCTCCAAACTGTTCTTTTTCCTTCCTGCTCCTTCCGCCCCCCTTAGCTCCATCGTGTCCACTCTGCTGGCCTTGATGGACGGGCTGGACAGCCGCGGGGAGATAGTGGTCATCGGTGCTACAAACAGACTTGACTCTATCGACCCCGCTCTCAGAAGGCCCGGCCGCTTTGACAGGGAGTTCCTCTTCAGCCTGCCTGACAAGAAGGTGAGGGGCCAACAGAAAGGGTCTGCTGAAATAAATGCGTTGTTTTCACTCGGGAGACACATCGACGCAACGCAACAAAAAAGTGGTGGTTGTGGTGACGTATGCGGTCTTCATGGCACCGCTGTCATGTCACTCTAATCTCTTCCCACCGTATCGCATTGCTTTTTTTTTTTTTATTTCCACATTGATGCGGAATGGGGATGTGGGGCTTTAAGGTGGAACCATTAAGCAAAACCTAATTTCCTTAACATGCTGTTTAATATGAGCACATAAGTTGCTGTTGTTGTTGTTGTTGTTGTTGTTGTTGTATGAGCTGGGTTGATTTAATGGTGTCATGCCGCTCATGTGTCAGTGGTTTGCCATTTTGCTGGCTTTAAAGTAGGGCCGGGCAATATATCGATATTGTGATACTAGAGTAGATATTGTCTTTGATTTTGGATATCGTTAAGTGTCGTCTTCCTGGTTCTAAAGTCTGCATTACAGTAAAGTGATGAAAAAAACGTTTAATTTGTCAAGTGTTTAATTCACACAAGTATACAAAAATAGGCTTTACCATGTGGTCATTTTATATAGACTATTTATTTATTTATTGAATTACCAGAAAACATGCTATATCATGACATATATCGTTATCGAGATATTAAATGATCTACATCGGGATAGAAGATTTTGGCCTGGTCTGGGTGGTTTTCGCCTGTTGTGTTTGTCTTTTCTAATTGGTCGCCGCGCGTCGTTTGTCCACGCAGCTGGATGGTTGGGAGTTGAGGACTAATGGCCGTTGTGCGTTAACCTCACCGGTGGTGAGGGAAAACCTTGCCGTCGTTGGCACAGCATGGCTCTGCCACCGTTCCCTGCAAGTCGCCTCCTGCGGTTTCGCATGCTGTCGAGAGTCCGTCTTTTATGTATTTTTTTATTGTGGAATTTGTCCGACTGTGACCTTGTGTGCAGGGGAATGTGGGATGATTTAAAGATATTTTTGAATAACAAAAAAAAAAAATGGGAAGAAAAGAAGCACCGCTTTGAGTCATGTTGTCTTGGCCGCTTTGAATTAGCGTAGTCTCTGAAGACGGTTGAAAAGCTCATACAAGGACTTGTTCAGCACGTGTTTGAAAATCTTGTTTCGGTTAGCCTTTCAGCAGCGCTCTTGTGTTCCCTTGAAGGACTGTCTCCTTTTCCTTTGTGTTGCTAAGTACTTGAGTGTACTTGGCAACACAAATGATACAGCTGCATTTTTTTATTAGTATTTTTTCTCTATCTCTTATCTCCCCTTTTCTGCATTGATTTAGCCTTTTGTTGAAGAATACATCTCATCTCAGACTTTTTATTCAAACATTACTTGAGTATAATGGTTGTAATGGTTGTGCTACTAAAGTGAACAGGCTGTAATCTGTTATCTGGTACTGCCGCAACAGTCCACAACAAACGTGTAACAGTTTGCAGGAAACACTTGAACTTGAGTAGGAGATTTATTTTATTTATCTTATTTGATGTCTTTGCTGCTATTAGATGTCACTAATGAATGAGCGGGCATATGCGCTGGCAGTACCTGTTTCATAAACAGGTACTGAACCCGTTTTATAACACACACACACACACACCACCTCTATTAATCAAACTGGGCAGAGAGAACCTATGATGCCTATCCAATCTGTCTCTTCTTATGTTGTTCCTCACAATTGCTCTGAACTCTGTCTGACCCCCGCAGGCCAGAAAGCACATCTTGGAGATCCACACAAGGGACTGGAACCCCAAATTGGCGGAGCTGTTTGTGGATGAGCTAGCAGAAAAATGTGTCGGTAAGAGTGACACAAATTGCAGCGACTGCAGTCGCTTCGATAAAGGCCGCCATACCTTGTAGGATTTGAGAGATGAATACAATTTTATTTTTCTTACCAACATGTTATCTCTTCTTTGAACTTCTGTGAAAAATGTACTTTATTCGCCCTTTAAAAAACATTTTGGGATACATTTTGGAAAGCCCAATGATTATTTAGTCGATATGGATGGTGCTTTTTCGCTGATGTCAACTCTTTCTCTGCCCTTTTTCATAATGTCAGACTTTTTTGGAGGTAGATATAGGGTGTTGAAGGAAGGCATGCAGGTGAACTTCTTATATTTTGTACAGGGGAGCGGGAAACAATTTCTGTCTTTCGGCCAATACGATTTTAATGGGGTTTGCCTTCCTGTGATTGGCTCACTAATTTAAGTTCTCTGGCGGGCAGAGACATTCTGCAGTAGAACGCAATGGAGCATTTAATCCCATGTAAAAGTGCTAACTAGAATATGAGCTCAACCATGAGGGACCAGTCTTTCTCCCTCCCTCACAGGCTACTGCGGCGCCGATCTCAAAGCACTTTGCACGGAGGCGGCCCTCATGGCGCTGCGTCGCCGCTACCCGCAGATCTACGGCAGCAGCGTCAAGCTGCAGCTGGACGTCTCCTCCATCACCCTGGGGCCCAGGTGACTTCAGCAAGGCCCTGCAGACCATCGTCCCGGCCTCCCAGAGGGCCCTGGCTCCGTCAGGGCGAGCCCTGGCCCCCGCTCTCAGGCCTCTGCTGGACAACTCCCTCTCTCTGGTGCTGAAATCCCTGCTCCGAGTCTTCCCCCATGCTGCGCAGCAGATAGACAGGGACAATGCAAATGGTAAGGATTTCTCCTGGGTGGGCCAGGCAGTCCGTTGTAACTGCTGCTACTATGTGGCTCTGTGGTCCCATCAGCTTTCTGTTTTTGTCAAATTATTTTTGCCCCTCTCCCGCTCTCCTCTGTCTCACTTTGTAATCGGCCCCATCCAGGGGCTCTCTGATCTGTTTCTAACCATTTATCGGTTTCTATCTTTTGTTGGTCTCTCCCTTGCTCACTCTTGGTTCTCTCTCTCGTTGTCTGTCGCTCTGTCTCTCTCTCTCTGTGTCTCTCTGTCTCTCTCGATGTCTGTCTCTCTCGATGTCTGTCTCTCTCTTACTCTCACTCACTCACGCATATTGTGTCTAATGGGAGGGTAGTTGAACTAAATTGGCCATTGAATGAGCCGTGACCAGCGGTAGAGCTCTAGTTGGAGTTCTTGCACCAATTAATTTTCTTTTCACGTTGCCCGGTTTCTAATAACGGATTACATTTTAATATTGTTCGAATAAGCTCATCATATCGTATTTGTAAGTGAGTGAAGTTGCTGTGTATAGCCTAAAAAAATGACTTGGCTTTTTACTTTTGGGTTTGAGCAATTGGAAATTGGAAAGTAAGTGTTGCAATACATATTTTTATTGCATAGGTCGCCTTGTTGTTTTCTTTACCACAAGTGCCTTGCTGATCCGTCATCAGAAAAGTGTTTCTGCTTTGCATGCTCTTGAATAGCACTAGTGCTGCGATGCAATTTCATTGAAACTTTTAAGTGTTTTGAAGTACCCCCAATACGTTCCAAGCCATGTGTTTTAATTGCAACTTAAGTGGGTTGTGTTTCCAATGAGAGCACTCACACCGGCACCACCGTACAGCAGCGCTGTAACTTCCACCACTGCTCAAATCATTGGCGCGCATCGCAGCCGTGTCCATTAAACACAGAACAAGACCGAAAATCGAATCTTCCTTTGTTCGTTGTCCTTTCTGCTACACGACGCAGCCTGATGCGGTGCTCCAGGTCTTGTCTGCCGTGCGACCCGCTTCACATTGAAGCTCTGCCACCGACTTCCTCCTCACAGCACTTACTTGTGATATTGTAGTTTTGCTTTTGAACCGTTTCAGAAATTAATTGGAGAAAAAAGATAAGGTCAACTAATGTCCGCGTCGTGACAGCCCTATTAAAAAATGTTACATGGTTACGTGTTTATTGTGAATAGAATTGGAAAAAAACATATTTTTGGTATAGAAAACCAGGTATATTTGAAGCTGTATATTTTAAGTATATTAAAACCAGATTTAGCAGGGACCCCGGGCTGGACTGGCAGACCATCTGGCAGACCGGGCACTTTCCCGGTGGGCCGACGTGCCTTTTGGGCCGACACAACTGTGTGTTTTTTTATCTTTTTGTCAGACCACCCCATAAAACAGGTAGCCCATTGTTTTGTTTTTAATTGACAGTGGGCCAGCCCAATCACTATTTTAAACCCCAGTGTGATCTATTGTGGCGGGCCTGTCTGGGCCAAAATGCCAGGGCTGATTATTCGTCCCAGTCCAGCCCTGGGGACCCGGTTCTAGTCCCATACAGAGCTCCAATCATTAAAGGCTTTGAGCGAAATATCAGGTTGTGTGTGCAGTGTCTTAGGCAATGCATCCAGTCAATGGCCACGCAACATAATCTGTTATGTTCTCATATTTATCATACTTGCAATAAATAATTTATGGGTTAGAGTTAGCTACATGACACTGCTAATATCTAAAAAGCCTTCCGTTTAATGGCAGTTTTATGTTCTAGTACCACACCTTGCCCATTTCACTACCACACACACACACACACACACACAC
>JAOPHQ010006077.1:15000-73823 GCA_030340625.1 Merluccius polli
CGGACCACCCGCGGAGAGTTAGGCTGGGAGAGGGATGGGGATATTGAGGAGGAATTAGGACAAAAGGAGACGGAGAGGAATAAGGAGACGGGGGGTCCTTTCTGGCAAGCTAGCAGAAGGGCTAATTACGTCTGGGAGCCCTATGCCTTCACCCCAGGACACATGCACACACACACTTAAAAATCGATGTGTGTGCTTGCATGTTTAGATTTCATCCTGCCTGTGCTCCCGGCTGAGGGGGGCGCCTGGGATGACTCTCTGTCTCTCTCTGCGGTGGACTCGCATGTCTTAGTTTTGTGTTGTTGCCTGTTTAGTTCACGTCTATATTTGATATAGTCTTTCTTTGTTGCCATTTCTATTCTTTCTCCGCTGCTTCTGTATTCTTTTCTATTTCTGCTGTTCATTCATTTCCACCCTGTAACAGACCCTTGAATGTTCAGTAATAGACTCTTGAATGTTCTTACTTTTGTAAAAAAGCATAGGCTGTTTTTGTTGCCGTTTGAAATTGATTTCCGCATCCTTCAAAATGCCGTACACGTCAAAAACATGGCGTTCCCTTTCACCTAACCTAAAGTTATTATTTATGTTACATTTTATTTTTTACATATGTCATTGGGGGGGGAGGGGGGGAAATCAGCTGTCACATCCAGAGAGAGCACTTAAATCTCTACAGGGTTGTCGTTTCTGATGTACCGCTGCTGCCGCGGCCCAGCCGCCGTTTTACCGGCACAACACTCCCTGTCGGCTGACCGCTGACATTCGGGGGGCTTCCATGCTGGAAATCCAATCAACACTCCCCCTCACCCCGGCCAACCTTCACCGGATTGGCTGCCCCCTTTCAAATGGATTTAAGATGGATTCCTTTGAAAAGCGCCACGACCCTTCCCCGCACCCCCATAGAGCCACATTTGACTTCAGAGTGTGACTTGAAGCAGGTTTCCATTTAGACGTCAGTTGTCTTTAGCGTTGGCGGTAGGCCGCCGCTGTTCACGGAGGCATGGAATGGTTCTCGCCACGCAGTCGGGGAGATGAAGTGACCGCGGAGGAGTTCTGAGGAACACTGTCGCTGGATTTGTCCAGGAGCCCCTGTGTTGTGGTCTAATGGTCGTGGTCAAATCCATAAAGGGAAGGAAAAGGAACACCTGCAAGGAGACACATGCTCCATTGGCCAAAAGCGACGTTTCTTCTTCTTTTTGTTGTTGTTCTTATTGTTGTGTCGTCTCCCAAATCTGCTTTATGCAACTTCTGGTGCTTTCCGCCACTTGCAGCTGCACCTGAAGCATTGGCAGAATCCAAATGAAGAGTCTCAGAGTACGGCTGAAGAATTGGAGATGGAGAAATGATTCCCAAGTGTCTCCTCCCATTAGTCAGTCGTTTGGAAAGTATATAAGAAAGCCTAATTTCCTTAAAGACATCTCGCCTGATATGACCATTAATATTCTTGCGGTGCACCGCAATGGTGGAGCGAGCTCCCTGCCGATGTCAGGACTGCAGAGTCGCTCACCAGCCTCAGCAAGAGACTCAAGACTCACTTGTTAAGAGTTCACCTGGACTCTGCATAGCCTCCCTCCTCTACCTACCCCCCCCCAATTGCATGTTCGTACGTCCTGGCCCTTAAAAATAGTACTTAGCATCGTGTAGCATCTTATCCTAGCTATCTTAACCTAGCAATTATGAGTGCTTGAAACATTTTCTATTGACGTCCTTACTGTACCGACGGCGATATAGAAGTTTCACTTCTTCTGACAAATGTACTTTTTGTAAGTTGCTTGGGAGAAAATCGTCTGCTAAATGCCCTAAATGTAAACGAAACCCCCATGTCTATGAATTGAGTTAAAATGTATTTCTTCTGGTTTTTCCTCCATGAAAAGTTCCACAGTTTAGGAATATGCCACAGCCTATTTTAAACAACATCCGGCTTTTTGAATCTGTTAAAACTAGGAGACAAAAACCGTCTTTGATGTTGGCTCGGCATATGGTGGAAGCAGAAGGACTCACCAGTACACAGAAATAAACAAGCATTAACTGCCCGATTATTCTTTATTTTTATTTTTAAAGAAGGCTTGTGCTTTGCAGAGTCTTGCCTGTGGCTAGTTGCTCTACTTGTGTGAGATAAAATGTTTGGCTACACAATGCGAGTCTTTGAGAAGAGACCTCTCTGTCTCAAGGTCCAACTGTTAGGTTTGGTATGAACATGCTTTGAAAGGTGTACAGCGTTTGACAGTTTGTGCCTTGTATATTATTCTGTGTCAGTCTCACACACACACACACACACACACACACACACACACACACACACACACACACAGGCATAAACTGCCCAGGGTGATCTAAGGATCGAAGCCGCCTCTGGGAGTGCTACTTTGCTCCCTGGCACAAACATGACGGCGACAGCTGCCGTCTCGAATCCCAACCTCAGTGGGGGGGGGCTAGGGTCTCGCTGTCTCTCTCCCCCCCCCCCCCCCCCCCCCCAAAAAAAAAGCCTCTGTAGGCTCAGGTCCAGCCCCGCTCGCCCCCCCCTATCCCCTCCCTTAACAGCCGTTGTCCTATTAAGAGCGAGGCTAAGAAAGAAATAGTGGCGCTCGTGTGCTGCTGAATTCAAAAAAGATGCAGTGAGAGAGAGAGAGAGTAATTGGGCATCAGTCTGGTCTTCCTGACGCACTCTCCAAGACTCAACACAGTGCATTGCCGGGTCACCGTGATAAGTGCATTTTTAAGAGCCTCGGATGCATTATGAATCTGCTGGAACTGCACTGCAAATTCATGTCATCTGATCCATTTCAACTTTTGTGTTGGAAAATTGTGTGTTTAGTGTCCACTGATGTTTAATCTTAAGGCACATGTAGATGTCCTGCATTTTTAAAATGATTTTGTTATTATTCTTAAGACCACCCTTTTCCTTGAGTTTGATTTGTTGATCTGTGCATATGACTAAAATGCATGACATCCAGTACATTCATTATTTAGTATACTCTTTTATACAATGCATTCTTGACTGAGTGGTCAATAGCTGCAGACTATAAACCTTTCATTGGTGAGGCCCAAGAGAAACTTTATGATACAATTTATGAACGTTCAAGAGTCTATTAAACGCTTGTACTGCTCTGTGTGGGTTTGTGTTTTATATACAATTTAACACCACACAATTAAGAAACTACAATACTAATATGCCATGCTATTAAGACACTATTTTTGTATGAAGCGTTTTAGTTGCAATTGAATTTCAAATGGGAATTAGATTTGTTTTTCTATACACATTGAGGGAAATGGATGCCAGCAAGAATATAGTCACAGTATTATGTAATATCCACAGTTAAAGACGCACAGATGTGATATTGGTTTAATTTGCTATAATTGGCTACTTCAGCTTAGTGGCCAATAAAATGGCCTTTTTAGCAGCACTAGCAGCTTCCATGATATGGCTGCTTCCATCTGCTCCTCCACCTCCATCTCCTTAATTTTTTCTGTATCCCATAGACATAAGACGCAGGGGTACAGAGTCAGACCCCTATACACACTTCATCTGTTCTATTCACTTCCTTCTGGCCAGAGCCTATGAGTTGGACTATGTGGGTGTAATTGGTTTACACATGCCTCCGTCCTCCCAGGGAGAGGGAGTACTTTGACCGTGCCATTGTAAGTCTGAAGACCTTCCAGAAGGTCTAAATCAGTCCAGCATGACCTCGTGGCAGTCCTCCCATTAGTCCTCCTAAAGTCTTTAATTTCTGCAAAGAAAGCAGGAGTGCAGAGGGCATTGATCAGAGTAAAAAACCAATGGTCTCCCCTACACTGCACTTCTCTGACAGGCGGTCAAGAGGTCTGACAGGAGGTCAGACTAGGCCTGATTTCTTGTTTTTTATACTTCCGGGTCCTTACCTAAGCCAATAAGATTCTGCGAGAGAGTTGTTGGCCACAACGGTGCACAAACACACTTAACTTGTCTCCAACCAGCCAAGAAGACGCATCGTCGGCATGGACCGTTCTCTCTGCCATGTTCCCGCCTCCTTCTTGGCTTTTAATTAAACTGTGGGCCCATCCCTTCCTGGATCTTCCTCCATCCAGCCCTCTGTTGACTCCCCCCCCCCCCCCCCCCCAGTGGCATTGATTTGAACAGAGTAAATCATGAGCTGCGGTGTGCTACAGGGCCCCCCTTCTGACTGCTGCTGCTGCTGCTCCTCTTCTGTTTCTTTGTTCATCACGGCCCATCTCTCTCCCTCTCCCCTCTTCCTCGGTGGAATCCACGGACTCCACTGAGAAGGAAACCAAAGAGCCAAAAACTGACGGAGATGCGAGCGGCAGAGAGAACAAACGTGGACCGAAGAGAGGGGGGGAGGGGGTGGATCGATGTGAGCGGCAGATGGGGCGAGGATAGTGTAAAGGGAGAAGTGGGTGCTTAGTCAGCAAGGCCCCTGTCTGTTGGAGATGCCTTAGGCTCCCATACATGGGTTGAACTGGGATCCTGAGACTGCACCCACCCTCCCTTCCCCCCCAACCCCATGTAGTGCGAGTGAAGATGTACGCCAGAAAGCCGACTGCCCCTGCACAAATACAATGCACCAGCGAGTGGAGATGACGAAAATGGCCGACGGCTGAGTTCAGTCTGCCAATATCTAAGCCTCATTTCTCAGTAATTCTCTCTGCTGAAATGCAGAGAAATGGGTCGAACCGGTGGGCCATTAAAAAGACCCAGTGCAACAATTGCTCTTAATTTAATTTTGGCTTCAAAGTGAACTACTTTCACCCAAATTAACAATTTGATTGGATTAGGTACTTTTTCAAGAGATTTCGTTTTTTAGATTTTACAAATATTGTGTCTTGTGTCTACAGATTCTTTAAAGTATTTGCAATTATTCTGAATGGCTTGTGAAATGTTTATTCCCCTCACACATTTCAAATGTGTCCGTTCTAACGAGTTTACATCTCAAATGGCGGAGTCCATTATGTTTATGATAATGTGTGATACACATTTGGCATCTGTGATATGAATGGTGGCCACTATTTGAATTTGTAACTATGTTTGTACTGGAGAACCGTATGAGGGTAGCCTGTGGAAGCAGGCAGTGCTTATGTGGCATCGATCTCCTATAGTACACATTAGGAACATTTCTGTAACAATGCAGTTGGCATTTGTCACATATAACCACAGTGTGATCCACTGGCACAATTTGGGTGCTTTCACATTAGGTACGATTGCTTCATACCATGCCCAAGTATTATTGCGTATCTACACACTCTGATACAGTGGGTGGCGGTATGCGCCAACTTTGCTTTGCGAGTTGACACCAAGAAGAAGACGAGTACACTACGCGACATTTGTTTATATTGTTGCGCCAGTGTAGAAAAGCATGCCAATCGCAAGATCCAAAGCCCATGCAATGGGGTCGGCCTTCGCACTATGGCTACTATATTGATATTTTGGAGACAATGTCCACTTCCGTGTTTTGGTACAGTAGCTTTCACATCTGATGCGAACCATACCCAAGTACACATGAGCCGTACTCGAGACGACCTTTTGAAGTGGACTTGGGTACGAGCCACACTTGTCAAACAAAAAGGACTTTGGGGTCATGTGTACTCTGATCTGGTCCCTAGTGTGAAAGTGCCTTTAGAGTGGACTCACTGACTGAATTAAACTCTTTAACCTAATGATACCCTTATGAGAGCCGCCCTCACATGTTTGAGAAGGTTAATTTATTTGTGATATTTTATTTATTAAGCCATTTATTGTTGTTGTTTTTTATGTACTATATTGTATATAGTATAAACTAATTCCATATTATGCATTGATGGTAAAAGTCCAAAAAGTTGGCTTATGCAAATTCTTTAGTTAATTGCCACATCAATTTGTCTCATTAGTGTACCCTGAAATTATTGATGCATACTGCTGTGTGGGGCTCTTTTGCCCTACCATTGTAATGAGATTCTTAAACACTTTCACCTAGGTAGCCAATTAATTGTAGAACAAATGCTTCTGAATTGAATTTAGCTAATTGGCAAATTTAACATTTAGATGGGATTCGCGGTCCCGATGCCATGCTAGGTAAAAACACGGTTTGTAAGTCAACTCGGTGTGTTTTCAACACGTGTGAAGGTGGGATTAGTGTATGTTTCTCACATACATGCCACAATAGCGTGCATGGATGAACTCGAAAGGCATAGTCGAACAGGCAGGTGTATAAATAAAGTAGATGGTTGCACAACATAACTTCATATTTTCCCACTGTTGGTAACTTTAACATTTTTGGGGTGGAAAAAAAAATGCCTGAAAAATGAATGGTTTTAAAAAAATATTTCTCTTGGATAAAAAAACAAGACAACCTAATCTTTCTGGTGCCTTTTTAATAAAGGATTTCCAGACCAGACAATAAGTCACATAACTGCTATATTGGGTTAGTCAGCAAAAAATATGGAGCTATGTCTACATTTTTCAACACAACTCCCATTGTTTGTCGCTGTGCACCTCCGTACACCATACTAGTGTGCATACAGGCACCGTTCACGCACACTCCCACACACTGGCCGCATTAAACTTACCTTAACTATTCACACTGTGCGTGTGTCTCCTGCAGGCCACAAGTTAAATCAGGACAGTGCAGGTATAGTTCAACATGCTAAATAAAGACCTCCAATCCCCGATCCGATAATTTCCGGTATGTCTGTGTTGATTTATTCCACAGCAGTCGCGCGCAAAAAAGAAAAAATACCGGCACCAGCAGAATTGGCGAAGGCAAAGTCGGCTGGCTGTCAGAAAGTTCTGTGCAAGACTAGATACTTAAAGGTCTGGTAACTTTTGGAAAAGGGGTGGTGGGCTTAGTGGCAGACAGGCATACAACGCTTTGGCAAGTTATCAGACAGGAACGACCCCCTACCTCCCCCTACACATCCCCATTCCCCTGCCCCCCTGTGAGTCCACATAAGCTGCTGGGGTTGTGTTTACTTTTACACACACACACACACACACACACACACACACACACACACACACACACACACACACACACACACACACACACACACACACACACACACACACACACACACACACACAGTCGAACTGACAAGTAGCAGCAGTCGATATGAAGACCCACATTGACTAGCTTTGCGGAGCAGTGCTCTGTTCCGTTGTTGTCCTACTTACCTTTTATCTGAGATTCAGTATTTTCCCATCATATTAGGATATTGAGTGGTGCACCTTCTCATTGGGAAATCCGCTGTAATTCCCTGCGGGAACGTGCGAATGTAATTTTGAAGGCTACATACATTCAAGCAACATGCACATCCTGTGTACACAGGTGTTGGATGCAAGCCTCAGGAAGCCTCTGTCTTCCCCCGCCCCCGTGCATAAGTTTGTTGCATCAATAACATCACAAGACAATTAAATTCCCCAAAGGCAGAACGATGGGCAACTTTTTTTACTCTCTCTCTTAACAGTCGACTTTTTGTTTAATCTTTGCAGATCGCCTGTAGACTTGTCTGTGTGAGTTGTTCAGTCTTGGGGAACGCAACGCAATTCATGGGAGCCAAATAATGCTATATTACAGTTGCTGAGGGCAGTTGAATCAATATCCGTGAACAACAATGCTCACAATATGCTAGAGAGCTCGGAAGCCAGACTGCTATCCCATGAGCTGGCGTCTTCTCATCTTCGCAAGTCAAGGCTCTTTTGAAAACTCGCAATTTGTAAACAACCGTACCCTCCGAATCGAACATCTCCTATTAGTTAAAAAGGTCAAGCAGCCGATTTCTCCTCCTTTCTAGCTGCAGGGGACTGTAATGAACATATTCAAATGAGGAATTGGTATGTCCCGCGGCACCAGATAAAGGCAAAAAGGAAAATGCGAATTGTGTTGTCTCTGTTGTCTGCGCGGCAATCAAGCATGGCTTCACATCAAAACCTGGCTCTGTGGCCTTAATGAGCGTTCTGGCCTCAAGCTGATTGCCAAGGAGTCCTGCAGCAGTTTATTTGAAGTGGCGCACTTGGGATAATGACAGAAACATAGTCGTGTGCACTTAAAGGAGAGGGGGGGAAAGTCCACGACACCAGTTTTATTTAAGTCAAAAGACCTAGGAATTCGTCATTGAAGTGGAAACGGGAATTCACACGCTAGTACCATGCGATCTAGTACACATGTGCTCTTGAAAGAATGGGATAGTACAGTTTCGGTCACGGCAGTTGATTTTTTTTTTTCAAATAGAAGTCAAAAATATGTGAATTAGCTCTTGTGCTTGACACGTACTGGGGTTGTCTTTGTTGGTTGACCTTCTACTCTTTTCAATGACCTTGATGGCTGTGCTATTGATTCTGTTATTTAGTCTGTACTGACATTATTGATTTTAGTTTTACCTAACTGATTGCCATCACCACTTACTGGTGTTGACTGATTGACGTACTTTACTGATTGGATGTGCCATTGACCAGCTTTGGTGGAAGGTTTCTCCTTGGAGATGACAAATTCATTATTCAGATCTATCCGTCACATGCGGGCGTCACTGCTTTTAACCTCTGCTATTAACTGTTGTCGCTCAGTCTCTACTTATGTTGCAAACAAGCACACTTGTGTTGGTTGATCCAGTAGACTTCTTGACCAATTGGAGTCATTGAGCCCCTGTGGTTGTCTTTGTGTTTGCAGGTGAAAGGTTTGTTTCAGAGGGCCTTCGGGGAAGTAGTGACGCTGTCTCCTCCAGGTGAGGAGGAAAGGAAGAACTTCTTCTCCGATCTGCTGTTGGTGCAGGCTGTGCGGCCTCCGGCTCGCACCCGGACTGCAGGTACACACCTACACACGCACACAAATCCTTACGTACTATACATGCATACATAGACGCATATTTATCCCAGCACATGCACGCACAAGCATGCATACTCACTCACTCACTCACTCACTCACTCACTCACTCCAGTTTCACTTTAAGTTTTAGGGCGGCAGTGCCTTCTGCAACATTTGTCAGTTTTTTACTTTCTCGTCGATACACTTTTAATCTTACTGTGGGCTTTGATCATATCATCCATGATGGAGGAGCAGGTGCTAGCTGTATCGCTGCGCTGGGGTATACAGCCTGTGAGTGTAAGCAGTCTCCACTTTCACAGAAAACACCATTTTGGCTCAGGCTTCAGCCTTCAGTCACTGTATATCTTTTTTTTGTTTTCTCACTCGAGAAGCCGAGAGAGTGTGAAGCAGAGGAGCCTCACTCAATTCTTTTGTATTTAGTGTCTATTTGGACCCTCATACCCAAGGCACACATCGACTCGAGCTCCAAGACCTCATTGATGTAACTCTGCAGGTAGACAAGCAATCTTTCTTCGCCTAATTTTACTTGAAGATGCGAACCGAAGCCTTGGTCTCTCCCAGCCATGAAACCGGCTGTTTAGAAAAGCGTAAGATTGCCTGGATACCAACCCGAACCCTCCTGGAGTTCTCCACCTCGCCTCTAAATCCCCGACTTTCTCCCCCCCCCCCCACCCCCTGTACTCTGTGTGAGAGAGCAGCCGAAGCCGGTCTCCAGACGACGGTTGACGGCCTTCAAATGGAAATGATCACTGATGACCGCTTGACAGCTTTAGTGCTTTTTCTTCTCTTTTTTTTTTCCTTGTGTTTTTTTTCCCTTCCTCGCTCTCATTGATTTGAGGAGGCAGGGGTCCCAACGATGCCTTTCTCTTCAGGGGTCCCCCGTGCCCTTTGAATAAGAAGGCATCCGGGCTTCCAGCAGACACAGGCCAGCGCAGCGAGGGGAAAAAGCAGGGATAGGAACCGGCGTTAGTGGAGCCTGGCTACCATTAGCCATCATTAGAATCAGGCCTGGGAGGAAGCAGCACAGTGGCCAGTGGAGCCATGGAGTCATCCTAATGATGCTGGCAGATGCCCGGGGCTATGAAACTGGTGCCTAGGGAGAGCTGATCTGGAGAAGAGGGGAGATATCTGGAGATGAGAGAGAGAGCGATGGGGAGAGAGAGCGATGGGGGGAGAGGGATGGAGAGGGGAGATATCTGGATATGAGAGAGGGGGAGAGAGAGGGATGGAGAGGGGAGATATATGGAGATGCGGGAGAGAGAGGGATGGATAGAGGAGATATCTGGAGATGAGAGAGAGGGAGAGATGGCGAGAGAAAGGGAGATGGAGAGAGGCGATATCTGGAGATGTGGGAGAGGGATGCAGGAGAGAGAGGGATGGAGAGAGGAGATATGTGGAGATGAGAAAGAGATGGAGAAGGGGGGTTGGGGTATCTAGAGATGTGGAGATAATGGAGAGAATCGAAAGGATATCTGGAGAGAAAGAACTCTTGTTTGCAGCTAGTGGCTACTCCTTAGTGCTTTTGAATGTGCTCTTGTTGTACCAAGAGTTTTTCATTTTTCAGAGGCTGATTGCTAAGACAATAAGAGGTTAGAGGTCGGGTTATAGGTGGACCCGCTGGGTTGTTATTCCTATGCAATCTGTGTATCTTTGTTTCATTTTGTTTGGTAATGTGACATTCTCTCACCCCAGCTGACCTTTGGATTGTTTTGCCACACACACACACACACACACACACACACACACACACACACACACACACACACACCCCCCCTTTGTGTTATGAGGCGTTTGCTGCAGTTCCTCTTGAAGAACTTTGTACTTTGTGCTGGCAGCCTCATTCATCCATTCATCTCACCACCACTACGACTCCCTCCTGCCCCCCACCCTCCCCCTCCCTCTCCCCCTTCCCCAGTAGAGAGGAGTGCGGAGGTGCTGCCGGTGGCAGAGGCCCCGGGCCCCCGGGTGCTGTCTGCCGAGGAGCAGCGGCGTCTGGCAGAGCAGGAGGAGAACACGCTGCGGGAGCTGAGGCTTTTTCTCAGGGACGTGACCAAGCGGCTGGCGACCGACAAGCGCTTCAGCATATTCAGCAAGCCCGTCGACATTGAAGAGGTGAAACCATAAAGATTTGCATGGGGGTGTCGCTTATTTATTTACTAAAAAATGTTTTGCTGCCAAGCTGCGCCCAATCCCCCCATTGCGCGACAGCTTAATGTTTTATTATGCTGATCATAAAATAAATAGTTACAGCTGGGATTTAAATGGTAGGAAAAAAGTCATCGTTCTGATGACCCTGTAATGGCGCATTCAGTCACATTAGCGACCATCTGTCATTGTTGGATGCTGAACTGAGGCATAAGCAGTTGTTCCCCGAGTCATTGTTGATTTTTTTTTTTTTAAGTGCAGGCGTCTCGTTTCGTTCGTTCTCGTTCGGCTTTGAGTAACGTAATGCTTCACATTGACTGGGAAGTGACATCTGCCCGTTCCACTCGCTGCGCCCATCAGGTGTCGGACTACCTGGAGGTGATCCGGCAACCCATGGATCTGTCCACCATCATGACCAAGATAGACACGCACCGCTACCTGACCACCAAGGACTTCCTGCTCGACGTCGACCTCATCTGCAGCAACGCGCTGGAGTACAACCCAGACAAAGATCCAGGAGGTAAGACACGCACGACCGGGATCTGTTGCTAACGCCCACACTGCACCACCTGTACGGCAGAAACGTATGTCGCCGAGGCAAATGTAGCTGTCCATTAGGCGTGGTGCACTTTCGAAAAACAATTAGATAGAACAGTCACGCATACAAATACGTAATGACTTCTGAAAGTGCTCTGAGGCAGCAGCATCGCAGAGCTTCAAGTGTGCGTCGCCCCCACCCATAGTAGACTTTTTTTTTAAAGCGGCGTGACGTCACCGCAGCCTAATTTGTGTCGGTATCTTAGAGCGGCTGCATATTCATGCAAATTTAATTCTGCCTTCATTCTCTCGCAATTTTAACGGCTTTTTACCTCATCCTCCCGTGCACCTTCTCACAGCCGACCACGGGCTGATAATGAGTTTTGACGCGCACAAAGACAGATGTACAGTACGTGCGCAGGCACTCACACGTGCACGCATGCAAAACAGGTGACTGTTGATGAAGGACAGATTATGGAAAGTGCGTTCACGTCAATTAAACCGCATGCATTATTTACATATGCGCCATAGGTGTGTATACTGTCTGATGCATTCATCGGTTATGCATAATACATTACCGGGGGAACATTTTTAAAATGAGCAAAAACCGATACGCACAGTACTTTCATTTCCTGCCTGGACTAATTATAAGAACAACCACAAGAATAACCAGACTGGCGAACACGGACTGTGTGTTTATCTGCCATGCCATTTTTTTTTAATGCCAGCCTCTTATGCACTCTTTTCCTAAACATGTAACACGTAATTACTATTACTATTACTGAGGTGTGTCTCTGCCTGCCCAAATGAATGAATCATGCCAAGGGTCGTTTGTTTGAGTCCCTCGGTCTACAAATGATGCACTAAAGGGAGAAAAAATGCAATTAAGCAGTTTAATAAAGACTAACCAAGCTCCTTGCCTGCTGTATCCCCTCGCTGGCCCTGGGAAATGTAACCCAGGCCTGGCACAATTACACTGCTGGGAAGGATTTTACACCAGCAGATGAAGAGCTGGGAAATAAACCTTATTATGGGATGCTGAGTGCCATTCAGAAACCCCCACCCCACCCCACCCCTACCCAGTCTGGTCTCCCTTACTGTCTCGCTCTTTTATTATTATTTTCTCTCGTGAACATGCATGATCAATAGGCTGAACTCTTCAACCCAACAACCCTGTCAAAAACACTTTATTTTTACTGGAGGATATAACCCCACCCCCCACTCCCCCCACCCCATCCTGTCTCCTGCTTGGAAATCTGAAAAAAATAAGAAAATTAATTCAACACCTAGGAGAGAAGAGAGAGCATCACAGTGCGTTTGTGTCTATGCTGTGGATGTTGAAGAAGTGGGATGGGGTTAGGTTCAGCATGGTCCAGAAGGCTTCCGTCAGGTCCTCTCATCTGGTCTGTGTCAACTGTCCCTACTGCCACACACACACACACACACACACACACACACACACACACACACACACACACACACACACACACACACACACACACACACACACACTCTCTAGTCAATGATAATGAGCCAATGACACACACACACACACGCCAACACACACGCCAACACACACGCCAACACACACCCACACACACGCCAACACACACACACACGTACACATGCACCCAAATAAACACACACACACACACACACACACACACACACACACACACACACACACACACACACACACACACACACACACACAAATAAACACCCCCACACACACAAATAAACACCCACACACACACAAATAAACACACAGACACACACGGACACAAAGAAACACACACACACACACACACACACATAAACACACACACAAAGAAACACGCACACACAACTAGTAACACACACAAGCACTTTTTCTGTCCGCACAAATTGTCTCCATTGTAATTAGGCACCCGTTCCCCAATTAGGCAAGTGAAGCTGGTGGTTTGTGACCCCTCCCCAGTTCCTGGCTGAACCGACTCTGTCTGCCTTCCCGTAATGAGAGACAGCCTGTTTACAGGGACGGTGCTTTCGGCGGCTCGCTTCAACCCTGTTTTTATTTTCCCTCCGAGATGGGCTCCTGAGGGGAGACGCCATTTAATGATGCCGTGTTATAGAGACGGGGACGGAGGTCTTAAGAGGGGGGGGGTGTGTGTGTGTGTGTGTGTGTGTGTGTGTGTTAGAGAGGGTGTGAGTGAGAGGGTGAGGGTGTGTGAGAGTGAGTGAGTGTATGTATTTATCTTGCAGCTATTCATGTGGGAAGAGAGATGGTGATGCTAGCAGACAACTCACAGCTCTCTTAATTCTGCCCCACCCACCCCCCTTCCTTCCCATCCAAACAGTGAGAAAACACTTTTGGCCCTTTTCTCACACTTGCACTGGAACGGTCGGTGGCTTTGATTTTGAGGTCTCCCAGTGGTGCTTTGTTTATTTATTTATTTATTTATGTATTGTATTTTTTTTATTCATGTATGTATGTTTTAACCTCTGGGAAACCAAGTACTTTGAGTGCATTTTTTCCCTCCCTTTAAACCGAACACTATGGGGAACTGTGGGATGCCCAGATCATAGCCGTGCCGTTCAAGATGCAGTCAGCCTTGTGTTTCGGCAAAGCCTTACTGCAGACCGTATCACAGTGCCAAGTCTCACTGTCGCTCCCACTCTGTTTTTTTATTTTCTCCCTCTGTCTCTATCTCTCTTTCTCTGTCTCTGTCCCAGACAAGGTGATAAGGCACCGTGCTAGCAGCTTGAAGGACAGCGCCCATGCCATATTTGCCTCTGAGCTGGACCCAGAGTTTGACCGTATGTGCGAGGACATCAAGGACGCCCGCAAGAAGAGAGGTAAGACGGCCCCCTGAACCGCATGAAAGTCCCCCTGCTTTGCCGCCGGCCACCAAACCCAGAGTCATTTATCACACAGTAGTAGCCAATTAAATTGATTTTCCTTTCAGCCATTTTATTAAGATCCCCGGTGGTTCTCTTGAATTCCCTCTTGTTTTGGTACCCGTATCCAACCTGACCCTCAACCACCTCGTAAGGAAATGCAATAGTTGATAAAAATCTGCAACCAGGACTGGAATGATGGATTGGGTAAAGTCATCCATCGGTTAAGAGAAGAGGCGTTTTGCTTAAAGTGTAAGCAAACCCTCCTTTTTCAGCTCGAATTCGAACACTGATATTAAAATAAAAAATGTGTTTTGGGCTGAGACTTCTAAGAAGGAGGGGTTATCCCCATGGTTACGGCTCACACCAACTTTGTGATAGTTACTTTTTTAGCTAGCACGCAGCAGAAGAAGAAGTCGTAAGTCGAGAAGTGTAACCATTTCGGACGCAGTCAACAACAATGAGCGCTGCCCAGATGGAGCGCCACACATCCACTCACACCGTGGCGTTGGCGTTGACCCTCTCGGCGTCCCTCTCGGAGACGTCGAAGTCCCCCGAAAAGGCACTTGGTTGTCACAAGAAGAACGGTACCTGAGCTTGGAGGAATAGTAACGCTAACAAACTGGTTGGCGGAGTCAAAGTGTTTTTTTCCTAAGTGACACTATTATTTTAGTAACATGACACGATGGCATTAGACTACTATATTCACGATCATAGAAGACATGCGAACACGTTTAAAACAAGAAAAGATAATTAAATGAGGTGTATACTCTGGTGTATAACATGGGAGAAAGGTAGTCTAGTTGTAAATGTTTGACTGTTTGATAATATGCGTATATTTTCATGGATGATGCAATCAATTCATCCATGTCAATATTCCTGTATTATACACTATCTCTACTCATGTCGTCCTGCTAAGCCTTCTTTGCCAAACTTTCTTTTTCACGAAGGGGCCGCGAAGAAATGAGCAGATTTAAAAATATGTGGTAGAATCTGTTTGGAATTGAAGGAAGTACACCATGATGCAAAGATCAAGGTTTTATTTTGGTATGTGTTGTGCCAGGACGCTGGTGCCTTCATTACTCCAAACAGCAACAAGCACCACAAAGTGGACTTTCAATGTTGGGTCTATATTAGGCATCTCACTTTGCATCAACATGCATGCGCGCGCGCACACACACACACACACACACACACACACACACACACACACACACACACACACACACACACACACACACACACACACACACACACACACACACACACACACACTGTCTGCTGATACACCATGTTTCATCAGCAGCTATTTAATTATGCTCCCAAATCTTGTGTGCATAGGCATATAGCCATGTTCAAACATTTTTATTGCCTTTCCTCTAAAACACTAACGAGTGCACAGGAAAACTTTTTTTAAATGGAATACAGGAGCCCATGTAATAAGCCCTCTGCTTAAAATGTAAAAGCCATCAGTATATATAGCAATATATTATACACACACATCTGAGGTTTTTGTTGCTGCTGCCATCCCCAAAGGGAAGTGCTTCTGGGCCAGACATTTCCCAAGTCAAAAGTGTGTTTTTATCTGTTTTTATACATTGTATAAATCAGTATATATATATATATATATATATATATATATATATATATATATATATATATATATATATATACTGTATATATATCAGCAGAAGAACATCCTTGTGTACACATGATCATATATGTGATGTCTGCTGCACTCTGACTACATATGTCCCCATTGTAAATATTATTATTATAGAGCTTCATATTGAGGCAAAAATAACTAATAAATAATTGGACACGGCACATGAAAGGAACACACTTTATTATCCTATAAGTACTGATGCTTACAGGCATTGACAGCATAAAAAATAACCCTCCGCGCTGATAAATGTATAAAAAAAAAATGACATCATCCCTCTTCTCTTGTGACTGGTGGTGGGCGGACACTGTAGCCAAGAGCACCTTTGTTGTCATCAGAGAAGGGCAGCGCACATGCATACTGCCACAATAGAGCTGCAATTTTCCATACACATCCTTTTATTGAAGTCTAAGAGAAGCCTGTTTCAACGAGCGATGTTGTCTACGAAATGCGCCACTGCAACACCCTGGCGTTATACTATAAGTGTCCGAGAAGCTTAACCCTCTCTTGGACGCGGACAACAACATCAACCGCTCCGCACACACCTCACCGCCGGCGTCCCTTCGTCGTGACGTCAAAGTGTATCTGAAAAGGCGCTTTGACGACACGAAAAGAACGCCACCTGCATTCACAGCAGAGTACAACATTCACAAACTGGTTGGCAGAGACTGGCAAAAATATAGGATATTACTCCTGTTTTTCTCTAAATTGTTATTTTAGTAACGTGACAAAATAGCATCGATTCCTATGTCTACGATCATATAAGACATATTACCACGTTTAAAACAAAAACAAAAAACGATTTTGAGTTCACTGCCCCTTCAACCACAGTATCAGATGCTACACTTGCATTCCTCCCCTCTCTGGTGGTTCAGTTTATGCATTATCCATTTGGTAGATCATTAAATTGAGAGAGATTAGCAGGGGATTCATATCTCTGTGTTTACACCATATGCATCCACCCCGCCCCTGACAGCCAATTAAATCCTGACTCGGTTTCAGATCTGTTGTGGGTTTTTTTTTTTTTAACCAGGAAACTCATGTCAATGAGGGGGGTCATATTCGCGGGTCTTTCTGTCACATTTAATTTACTCTTTTAGCCGGCGAAAGTGCAGAGTGCTAAATAAATATTGCAAAACGCAGGAGTCCACAGCCCGATATGCGGGGAAGCACAAAGCTGTGAATATTTCATCAGCTCTTCACGGTGCTGCTTATGCAACTATAAATTTAGCCGCCATAGCAATCGGGTCCAGTCCCTACATTGTTTAGTCTCAGACCTGCTGTTTACCTGTGAGGCGGCCGTGTCTGTGACAATGGAAGGAACCCCCGCAGGCTCGGCGGGAAATGGAATAAAATGCCACTCAACGACAATGTCTTCTTTTAATAGCCACTGCAATCTCTTCTGGCTCTCGCATCTCTTTTTCCTGTTGTTTTGAACCACCACCACCAGACAATTATAGTCATCCGGATTCATACAAAATGGTGCAGGCAAAGGACGGAGCTTCAAAACTACGAGGTCTCCATTGACGACCATCGATAATGGCTTTGTAGCGGCTTGGCAAGTCTGCTTCCTGTAATTATCTGTGCGACACCCCATGCAGTCTGTTTATCAGTTTGCTTAGCCAACGATCTATGTTTTCCTTGCGTTTGAACACTCACACACTCGCACACACACACACACACATACACACTTCACTTTCCGTCAATGTGTTTGAGCGCTGCTTCTCGACACAAGCAAGCGTACGCGCGTGCCTATGTACGTGAAGTATTGTCGGTAACTGATCCTCTGTGGTATTTGCAGACTTTCAGACGCCAGCCCAGCCGGCTACAGCTCTAGGCGCCGCCGTGGCAACCAGAAAGCACAGCACCGTGGGAGACGAGCGAGCAGGGAGCAGCACTCAGGGCGAGGCGGCCGACAAGCAGTGTGCCAGTAGTGAGTACACACCGCTCTTATCCTACACATGCACGCACTACAGACATGCGCAGGCACTGCAGAAACACACACACACACACACACATGAGACAAGCACACACCCACACACTACAGAGACACACACACACGTATACACACACATACACTTGAGACTCACGCACACACACAGTACATATACACACACACACACACACGAGCCTTGAATGTGTGTACTTGTGCACGTCGACACAGACAGTCAACTGTGAGTGTTGTTGTCCCATCCACAACACTGCTCTATTTAGTTGCATCATGGTTACACATCTGAGGAAATGCATCATTTCAATGTACCAACGAGCCCCATTGATCAGCTTCTAAAAATCCTGCTGTCACTTCATACAGTTGTATAACTTCTGAAGGCACCAATGTACACCGAGTTCTTCAGTGTGCTGTTAGTTTCCTACGGTAGTAGTATGTGCAGGACCAAAAGCCTCTGGATTCCCGTTAGTGCCGGCAGATTCGTAGCACTGAACAGTTACCCTGAAGGCTGACAAATCAGATTGGCTGTTAATATATAACACACCTTAATCGGTGACTAGGTTCCCAGCGCCACTGAGGCAGCCTTGCATTCAGTCACTATGAGTGGCTACTGTTATGCTACCAGAAAACCATTTATGTACTTAAACACATTAATTAACTCCACCATCGTCCTTCTCTGCCCTGCTGTTTGACCGTGTGTGTGTGCGTGTGCGTGTGCGTGGGGACAATGCATCTGCTCTTAAATATAAATCCCTTTCTAAGTGTGACTCACTCCTATTAGTCAAAGTTGCCAAAGGCCAGAGTTCACATTATTTACAGCATAGCACATTTAGCTGATTATAGCCTGGATGCCCTGCTCAGAGACACAGAGAGGGAGAGCGAGACACAGGGAGGACATAGGAGAGTGCCTCTCCTCATCATCTGCACTTTTTAAAGCAGCATCAGAATATAGATGTGTGTAATGGCTAACACACATGTTTGCACAGTATGCACACATGCTAGCGTGCTAATAGTGCACATACACCTACATGCTAGTGCACATACGCCTACATGCGAGCGAAAACACTGGCACAGACTCGAGCACAATCCTGTCTCCCAGGAGGGGAGAAGCGGCCTCATTAGAGGGGCTTGTCTCTCCTCCCATTCAGAGCGTGACCACGCCACGGAGCAATTACATGCCCACCTACAGGTGCCCGGGGGCTGGAGGGAGGGCTTGGCGAGGGCGGGGAAGGCGGACAAACGAGGTTGTTACCTGGACAAGACAGATCCGAGCGCGGCGTCTCGTGAAGCAAGCCTGAGCTGAGCTGGCTCCCTGTTGCGTTCGTTTTTACAAGGTCTGGGGAGGAGATTTTACTTGGAGGCGAAAAAGGGAAAAAACGAACAAACACCCCTGTCTCCAAGTTAGGGGGTCAATGCTGAGGGGGGTCAATGCTGAGAATACATTGAACCAAACCAACCAATGGATATTAATTTGCAGGAAGGAACTGATTGACCCCTATGTTTAGATGAGTTTAGTTGTGTACGTGTGCTTTTCTTACTTTACATCATGTTGAATAGAAATTAAGGTTTCAAGGGAGATGAGTCATAGCTTTATTTTTGTATCCGTGTATGTATCTTTGGTGCATACACGTTCATTTGTTGTTAACTGCTCCCGGTGGGTTGGCATTAACTGTTTCACTCAAAACAATCTCTCTCTCTCGCTCTCGCTCTCGCTCTCGCTCTCGCTCTCTCTCTCGCTCTCCACATTTATTTTGTATGTGCAGTACATCATTTGAACACCAGGTGGCACTTGTCTCTCAGGAGAGCATATCTAATAGCCCCCTGCTGTGTGAGTAAACCGTTCCTCTCCTGGGGAGGAGGCACCCTGAGAGATGAGCTTCTGCTGGCCTCCATAAATACTGTAAGGTACCGGTTGTGTCTGAGTCTCCAATGCACTGCTATTTGTCTTGCTATAGTGCTGGGCCAAGATGACAAAAAAACGTGTCTGTTTACTAGGAAAAGGATATTCTGGCTTTATTGCACTGCTGGCCCCCATCTTAATATAAGCGAACCAAGGTTAGACGTGGGGAGTGTTGATGGACAACTACAGATGGGTTGGTCCTGTCAGATTTCTAAAATCTGGCATGAAACTCAAATGACCATAGTTTGACTGCCATATTTTAGATGACTTCGATGACTTTTAGCATATTCTATTGCACTCCTCACCGGTCTCCTCATGGAAACTTTGAACAAAATCATCCATTTGTACTTTGCTGAAACATATGAAATGTCTTTAGATTCTTTTGAGTCTCACAAGCCATGTGCCAGCTCCATTGTGTAAAAAAATAAATAAACAAACATTTAACTGGCTACAGCCTTGTTCAAAGCAAGTGTAGTTAAAAGTCACATTTGTCTTTTAATGTGGATGGGGCACAGTGAGGGCAAACAGACGGCGTGTATATTCCACCATTAGCTCGAGCCTTTATCTTTATAGCCAAGTGTCACGGATGCAGACCACTAACTCTGCCGCTCTGGGGGAAAGTTGTTATCTTCCGGCTCCAGAAGCCTAATTAATTAGGCAAATACCGGTGATTTATTTGTGACACTGGCAACCCACTCGTACCTGGATCACCATGACATTGGTCCAATTAGGCAAATGTGATACATGAAGTCAATTATGTGTTTAGAGCATATGGCAACACTTCACATGGCAATGCGTGGCACCCAGTCGAAGTGGCGTGTGTGAACGATGGAGCCTGTTCCATGGGGCGCTAACCTGCCGATGAACTGGCGCAGCGTCACATCAAGGTCAATTTGGTAATGCCCCAGCGCCTTTGAGGCTTACAGTGCAGGACTTGCAGCAGCATCTAGCCTGTCCTTTTACAGAGGAGGTTGAGGCGTGCACGTTGTAGCCAGCAACATCTGTGTGTGTGTGTGTGTGTGTGTGTGTGTGGGTGTGTGTGTGTGCGTGTGCGTGTGCGTGCGCGGTGTTATCCAGTTTCAAACCTCTAGCCAGGCTCCCTCCATCCAGCTGTTGTACATGCCTAGAGCTGGAGCTGGCCAGAGACGGGAAGATATAAGCGCTGCGCTATGGTGGGCTTTGGGGGTTAGGGGGGAGGGGGGGGGGGGGGGGGCAGGGGTACTCTCCGAAGTGCTTTCTTAAGTTGATGGAGAAAATCTGTCAGGCTGTTTGTGAGAGGTAGCCGTGGTTAAACCTGGTTGGGGAGAACGAGACTTTTTTTCACACATGGTAAACCTAAGAGAGGGGCGTGCCCAATTTTCATCTTTTTGAATGTTTATTTCCCCCCCCCCCCCCCCCCCCTCTCTCTGCACTCTCGCTGCACTCTTTCATTTGTGGTTTCACTCCGTCGGCACTGTGATTTCTCTATTCACCCGTTCCTTCGCTCCGTCCAGCCCTCCTCTTGTCACTGCCTCCCGGGGAGTAACTGTAAGCTCGGGGCCCCATTACCTGGGCCAAGGCCCTGGGTTCATGCGGAGTGCATCGCCACATGGATCTGGTTCAAATGTAGTGCCATTCCCTCATTCATTATTGACGCCACTTAGTCTCTTAGTCTCAAGACCATTTTAAGCCCTTCTAAATCAAAGTAATTTGTGTTGTGCATTGTAACCGTGGTTGTGGTCTTTTGAAATGATGCTAATTGTGCATTTTAATGTTTTGCCTATAACCATTCAAGTTAAGTGCATAGCTACATATATTCCTGCAAACATCTTTCCACCGTTTTTGCTTTTTTTTGTTTATTTTTTTTATTTTTTTATGTAGACCCCACTGGTGGCCTACATGTCCTTATTCAGCTATTGAACTGTATTTATTTGGGGAAGAAGGAATAAGAATGGAGTCGGTGCATGATGTGCCCTCCTCCACGTCAGTCAATAGCCGGCCCAAGGCGTCCGCATAGCAGGCTGTATTCATGTAGGGCGGACCGCCGCTGTGCCTTGCCTCTTCGCTGCCTCGCAACGTTTCAACTCGTGGTAAATAGACAGCTTTTCTCTCCGTTTCCAATGCCAATCCATCTCAAGGCCTTGATGGAAATGGACTCTTTGGGGAGTGGAGGAGGGAAAAAAAGAAAAGATGATAAACACTCATGCTGCTTTTTTCTCCTAACCTCGGGCTGAATTCGTTCTTGAATGAAGAAGGAATGACCTGAATCTCCGCTCAGAACAAAAGGACAAACGCGGGCAAACTGCCGTGACTTGATCCGTTGACCATGGCATGTTTACAGGAGGAACAACGGTGACATTGTTGAGGTGTTCCCCACTGTTTCCGTCTCTTTCCAGCTTTAATTAAAGCTACTTCCTTTCCTACTTTCTTTTCTATTCTTTGTCAAGAACATACTAGTACGACTGACCTATAAAATATATTACAGACCCATTAAAACAAAAAAACACGGTGAGTTGTTTTGGGACATAGCTGACTGTTGCAATGTTTTTTCATTGGCTATTTCTATGGTAAACCAGTAGGTTCAATTATTTCTTCCTTTGTCCAGTATAAGTAGCCTAGGTAATCACGTGCTTGAAAAAATGTTATCTGTAATTTTGTGAATTTTAAGTGTGCATTTATATTAGCTGGCAGTAGCTCAGGTCAGTGGAGGTCTGTGGCTTCTCCTGGGGAAAAATGACTTGGTGCCCTTGAGTAACATTATTCAAGGACGACCCCATTGGCTGGGAGGATGGGGGGGGGGGGGGGGGTGGGGGGTTAGGGGGGGGGAATGATTTACATCCATTGTGAAGTGATTGGAGCGGTCATAATGGCTAGAAAATGAAAGTTATGTATGTAACTACAGTGCTATGAATTCTGGATGATGGCCAGAGGCGGTGGCAATGATATAGGAACAAAATAGAACCGCAATATAAATGCAGCCTACCTGGAATGTATGTGGTAGCTTGTAGGAAAATACCTTTTTTAATAATTTAATACCCCCCAATAATATCTCGCCTCATCATGAAATCAATAATATATTATATGTTGCGTTATATGTCACCCAGCTCTAGCCGCGAGCGGTTTTTCCTCTACCTGTTGTGTTGGGAATTGACTGTTTGTAGACAGAACTAGTGTACACCCAGGATATATAGTTAAGCACCTTTTCCATCTGGCGGGCTGTTCCCTCAGATCTGCTAACCTGGGAATCCCTCAAAGAGAAGCAGGAACACAAGACCTGTTCCTTGATCCATCCATCCTTCTGGATCACGCATAGACCAGGAGACCTCTTTTTTCCCACTTCCCTTATTTCTTCCTTTTTGGCCCTATCCTTTCGCCACCGCCTCTATGATATTCTTTAAGCCATTCTTTTGCCATTCCTCCTTTTGATTTCTACTTTTATTAAATGGACCAGGACCGCTTTGATCATTATTTTTACACATTGACCCCCAAAATATGGTTAGATTTCCATTTTAAGCAAGTCATTGATTTTCTTTTTTTATTGAACATTATTTAATTACAAGTTTTACACTGTAAATAAAGAACTAACCACCTCCCTCCATATGAACAACGTATATATATGTATGTATTCTGTCGTGTTTATTGGACCCTCTCCAAATGCATTTCCTTGGCCCTTAATTAGCAAACACAAGCAGTCAATGGCAGAAAAGGACACACATCTGGGTGCGAATTGAAAAGGAAATGTTATTAGTTTTTTTTCGAACTGGACACTGATTCTCCCCAAGCTGCTTCCCAGCAACCATGCAAAAACAATCTTGAGTCGCACTCCCAGACACCCTGTGGACCCCGCTAATGAAATCCCTGCAAAGCCCTGAGCCAGTGAGCTCTCGGCATAAGCTGCCATTTTGTGGGCACAGATGCCTGCTGGAACATTGTGGCACCAAGCGTGAAATGAATGTAAAATCAACCATGATGCCTTTCGTTTCGTTTTATTGTTTTAGGGTGTGTGTGTGTGGGGGTGGGGGTGGGGGGGGACGGGGGGACGAGCCGTCATCAGTGTGAACACAGCCTGTGCCCGTTATTTATTTATTATTTTCTTCTCCCTTCCTTTCCGTCACCAGGCCTAGTCCTTTTGTCTTCTGGACATGTGATAACGGCACACAGTTGGCTGGGTTAGGATTGCAATCCTCCTCGCGGGATTTCAATATCTGCAGTTGACATACAGTGCAGATAGCCGCAGATGTCGCTCTTAACAGGCGAACATGTCTACTCGAGAGCAATGTGCTTGAAGAGCTGCATTGGAGTGATTAAGCGATTGCTCATCGCCTTATTGCGTGCACAATGAAGGCAAGCAGTGCTGCCTGAGGATCGCTGCGAGATGAAAGGAAATTGAGAGAAATATTGAATGGAGCACTTCTAACTGCTAAGGCGAGATGCCCATCAGTGCTTATTACCTTTTTCTAAGTGTTCTTCTGCGTAGTGCTCTATCGAAGGTGCAAGGATTGGTGTAAAGGTTGAGATGCCAAGATTCAGTGAATGCAACAGTTTTCGTGTTGGAATTGGTGTACTGGTAATTTAGTTTTGTTGTTGATGCCTTCTTTTGTCCCCTTTGTTTCAAAGCCCTGCGCACTTCTCCATTATGTTGGAAGTTGTAACACAGTGTCTAAACTATATTTTTAGACTTCCACTGACAGACTCTCGAGTAGTTAATCAGTTGGTCAACGGAGATGGAGAATATATTGTTTTCTAAGTGGGTTTTCAGTTGAATTATATCTTGGCCGTCACAATTTACACACACGAGCTGCCATGGACAGTAGACAAGTTTCTAAAGAAAGGAAAACCCACACTTTGCTTGGCCTACCCTTCCGTTTTAATTATGGTAGAATTGAAACTGGGCTTGTACTTTTCCCACTGAAAACAGCAGCCATACCTCTTAGGCTACAGCACATATTTTATTTCATAGTTTTTCATATTTTTTAATGTTTCCTTTCCAACCATGGTGCAGTTGATTAATCAATTACATTAACACCAGAGGCTGGTAAAACTCTAAATAGTCAACCATCTGCCTGCCCTGTCCTGATAAGTTTTAATTGATCGGACCAATCGGACAGAGCTTGATACCGGCAGTGCCAGATTAGTCTGAATGAGCCATGGATTGCCTTTGTGGCATCCAAATTACATTTGGGCCTTGGCTTAACTTTGCTTGATGGAAAACAAACTCCTGTCTGCTGTGTGTATCCTGCTAAGGCATACCTATTTAACCTGACTACATCACAGACTGTTTATCGGCCATTAGGGGGATGCTCTGAAATTACAGGAATGCCACAGCTGATTCTGGTTGTATGCACTCTAATGAAGACATTGCGGATGAGAATGAACACAATTTCTGACGGCTAACATCTGGGTTTAAGAAAAAAATAAGTATATTAAGCACCACTGTCATTGTTGAATAGTAGACCTCTGCGCGTTGATAGCTGCCGTCTGCGCCAGACTTTTCCATTGCATGCGTATCGTCACAGTATAATGGGAAGGCTTTTTGTCCAGATTTTTAATGATGCACACGACGACATGCTCACATCGCTCTGGAATGTGAGATGGGCACATTAAGCGACATGAGTCACATTAAGCCTTCATAGGAAAGCCAATGGAGACGGCCCGACTTTTTAATTATATCAAATTACTCTGCGAGTCCCACTCAGCCATGCTAAATGCCATACTTTCATTAAGCTTGGAGATGAGATGCAACCCAACTGGCTTTTTTTTTCACTTCTTCTACTCCTCTCTTCAAGCTTACAACTCATTATAGCCATGTGATCTCCAGGAGTCTAGGGGAGATCTGACATTCATGTAACATCACTATTAAGGTCCCACTTCCTGCATTGTTCAAAATCTGAAGCATCCGGGCTATTCTGTCTGCCGCCTTGCATGGCCGCCGATCCCTTATTAACGTTACGCGTTCCCGTGAGAAATATGGCCGAGAGAGAGGCCCTTAATAGGTTTAAGAACCCTCCCTCTTTCTCTCTCCCCTCCGACTTCTCCATCACGCCACTCCTGAGGCCCTTGTAGCAAACAAGTGGCTCTGTTCACATGCACTCATCACCACGCCCGTATCGATGTACAACTTTCTCGAGCAGCCATTTGGTTATCGGATGACCCACAAATCTCATTCTGTACTTATTTTTTTAGTTGGCATGTTTTTACTACAGGACAAAAATAATTGTCTTCCTGGTTTTGACTACCTGGACATGTTGAAAATGTCAAAAAAAATAGAAGCGCTAATGCTGAAGGATTGTACTTTTCCATTTTAAAACGAGGGGATTTCATTACTGTGATTATGTCCACTATTTATAACCTTTAACAAAAGGTCTTTCCGGTGTCATTGTATACGCATGCCTTGTAGAAAGAAACTCATAACACAGGAGAACGTTACGTTCATCTCACTTGCATAATGTGGATTGCGCTGCAGAACAATACATTAATTCGCAATACGCAGGGGAATAGGTGTGTGTGTGTCCCATACTTTAATATTTATTCACAATCATACCTCATTTATCATCCGGCCCAGAGAAACCGCATGCTGTATTACACATATATTGTTTCCACCATAATCCCAATTACACAGACTGTATACATGTCCCCTTGAATGGACATTCCCACTAGCTCAACTGGTATTTACGCTACAAATATGACAAACCTGACTATATTTTAATATGGTCCTGAGTACATTTACACCGATGACAACCTGAATGGTAAAAAGACAATTGAAATAAACAGTTTGTTCGCAGTCTGTCTCCCTCGGCACTGATCTCATGGTTGCCAACAGGCGCCATCAGACCATGGGAAATGATTGACAGTGGCTCAATTCCGGTTGCCAAGGGAAACTGTAAATGTTGAACCGTGCTTTGTTTTCCACATATTGCAGCTAGTAGCATTTATTGTTGAGGCTTTGACAAGCCCCCCCCTCCCCCCACCCGTTGCGCTTGTGTTTTGAAATGCACTGTTTGAAGTCCCATACTATCTGCATACAGTGCTAACACTAATCTGATTGTCCCACTGTGGAGATCTGCCTTTGTTCCACAGTATTTAATTCCCAGCGTCTCTTTTTCAAACTATACTGCACACAGCAGTGTGCCATTGGGATGGCACAGAGCACTTGGCTTGTTGTCTAAACTCCTAATGAATCCCTAATGAGTTCTCGCCATGTGATGCCAATGAATCACTCCATCATCTTCTGTCAAATTCAATTCACTCGTCAGTTTAATGTAACCCCTAAAGGATGATGGAAAAAAAAAATACAGATGCTCCTCTACTGAAGGTCAAAAATGAACCTGCTTGACTGTTAATGAGGAAGGCCGTGAACACTGACAAGTCAAGAAGCCTTTTTGTTTTTTTCATTCGGGGGATGTGACATCTCATTCCCCAGCTTACTATCACACAAGCTAGCCAAATGTAGACCCCATTAGCTGCCACTCTCTGACACACAATTCAGGTAAAGGTATGTGTTGAGGGGGGTTTCGTGCGTACCTTATTTTTAGGTGAGGTAGTAGACCTTTCCATCAGAGAGTCGCCACATTGTGCGCAGGTGTCGGCACATTGACATATTCGGCACCGCTCGCAGCTGTATTTGCATTGGCGGGCTTATCGCTCTTTTAAAAAAGAAGGCACTCCAGGCGCCGTCACTCCATTGGCTTTTTTATTCAGCTGATGGGAAAGAAAGAGGGAAAGATACTTCAATACGAGAAAGTTGAATGCCGTGTTCACCGCTTCCACATTGGAGGAAAGATACGACTTAACCATCTGAATAGATTGCCCCTTATTAAGTTTGGCGTGCATTGTTTTTCCCCAGCGTCCTCTGCAAGTCCCATCAGTCAATCAGAATTAATGACTGTCAGTTTTTATTTTATTTTTGCACAAAGCCATTGTCACATTGAAATAAGTCTTATCTGTATTACTTTTATTACTTTTCCGTCCTTTCTGTTTTTTACTTCCCTCTTATTATTATCTCAAGAACACACGCTAAGGTGCAAATTAACATAATATGCAGAAGCAATTTTTCCATAAAAATAGGTGTATTCATCATGGTAGCTCAAGCCACGTACGTACGTGCGCATGTCTGTGTGGAGAGGGCCCGGCAGCGAGGGAAGTGACTGATCTCCTTCATTTCGAGCAGTGTAGACAAGGTCATTCATTGATCCTGCCATTTTATTAAGTGTCAGCATGACGTGACGTATCGGCTGACAAATGGCGACCCTTCCCCCCCCGCCCCTCTCGTTCAAATACCACCCCCACCCGCGCTCCCATTTCCAATGAGCGCCGATATGACCGCCCGTATGGTGGTGTTTTTCTCTCTGTATTTCCCTCATTCCCTGGGGGACTTTTTGAAAATCTCATTCTCTGGGTAAATACAGGCTTTCACATGTGGCATGTCCTGTAGAGGCATTATGGGCTTTATGGGGGAAATCTTGACTTCAGCCCCCCCCCCCCCCCCCCCCCCCCCCACCCCCCTTCTGTTGTTTATCATTTGGCATGAGCCAGTGAGGGTGACGTAATGAAATTGCTGACAAGGGTTTAACAGTCAAAATGTCTGTGTTTTAAGAAAGAACTGGTACATGTATAAAGAGATTTAAGTTGTCCTTCCAAGGTTTATTGTTGCTGTGTCCTACTCTTGATGGTGATAAAAAAAGTAATGCAATTTGAGGAAATGATTAAGGAACAGGATGGAGTTCTGTTAAATTACCCGAGTCATATTTCCGATTTTCGTCTTCATCCAAAAAATAAATAAATACATGAATAAATGCCGAGAAACTGTTTCGGTGTTTACCTTAAAAGTGCTTTCTATCTAAGCCGAGTGAATCTGAAAAACACTGGAAGAAACTGCACCCTCGAGATGGAGGTTAGGGTGAAGAACCGTCTTGCCATCTTGTACATTGAAATTATAGCTCTTGCATCCAAAAAAAAGAAAAAAAATCCTCTCAACCAAATGGGATTTGGATGGGCTTGACCGGGCCTGACATCTCGAGACGCTCGCATTTTCCCGCCTCTTGAGCTGAGAACGTGATCCCAAATCTAAGCCGGTGCTGTTGCGCCTGCACCCTCTGCAGTGTACGACCATTTTTATTTATTTATTGAAGATCGCGTGGTTTGAGACATTTTGGCCAACCTTATTACCATGTAAAGTGACACTTCTTTCAACGCTGTACATCATTTTCGGGCTCCTGCGCTTGTCACAGAACGTCGAGAGGTTCAGCTGTCACGGTTGTATTTATTTATCCGTTTCATTTTCCAAAAGACGAGCCTTGAGCAGTTTTATTAGATGCACAGGTTCACTTAAAGGCATTGCATTTGTCCTTCATTTGTGTTGAAGGATGTTCACACTTTTCACAGTTTAATTTAATTCAAATAAATCGTATAACATTTTTAGACTGGAGGGGATACATTTTAATCTTTTTATTTGTGTACATTGGCAAAAAGTTTAATTGGTGTACCCTATTAGGACAAACCTTTTACTGATATCTTTATATGGGAATGTAGGCAACCGCATAATGCCCTCTCCAGCCTCCACAGCTTGGTAAACAATTTTAGAAGGAATACAGAGAAACTTTTGTATTTAACTGGTTTAGCATTGCTCAAAGCTGTCGTTGTAGCGTATGAATTTCAAAGTCCTGATGTCCTCTAGGCTTTCACTATTTGCGATTAATTTGGAAAGAAATATTCCTCCTGTTAAATAGCAAATGAGCTTTCTGCCAACAAAGTCGCTCAACTAATGAAACTCAGATGTAGTGCATGAAAAAAGGAGGCAGGCTGAAAATTCAGGTGTTCATACATATTTACTTCTCCGTCAGGTGCATACATTAAATAAATGGCTTTTTTTTGGGAGACTTGGTTCTAAAGACTGAACCCGGAGGTCAGAGTCAGTAATAATCACAAAACGTATGCACCTTTTTCTGTACATTTTTTGGAGACAGCCACACAGAAGTAAGCGGACGCACTGACTCTTAAGTCCATTCCCACCAGCTGTGGCTACTGGAGCGGGCCGGATCAATAGCTCATTAATGTAACAAGATGGAGGCACCAACCCAAGTCGATTCCAATGAACCAAGCCGTCTGCAGTGTGCTGAGAATAAAGCCTAGAGCCGTACTGGACATCATGTTCTGTGTGTGTGTGTGTGTGTGTGTGTGTGTGTGTGTGTGTGTGTGTGTGTGTGTGTGTGTGTGTGTGTGTGTGTGTGTGTGTGTGTGTGTGTGTGTGTGTGTGTGTGTGTGTGTGTGTGTGTGTGTGGACAAGAGGAGGACGCAGTCAGACCTGTCAATTTCAAGTGTGTGGGGGGGGGGGGGGTTGTTGCAATGTGGCGCTATCTCCAAAGTTTGCTTAGCATATGAGTTTTTTAATACTGTTAATGTCGTTTGTAATGTGTGTGAGATGTATACCAATGTATGGCCACAGTTGCACAGCGCTGTGGCCATAAGTTGCTCAAGGCTGTTGATCAGTGCTGCTAAATATCAAAATGTTTACCACAGAAGAATACAAACCTGTTCAGCTCATTCTAGTTGGCTTTCAATAGCACAAGGGACAAGGTTGTTAAGTATCCAGGGTCTACTTCTAGCCTATCGCTAATGCCTTCTTAATTACCTATATTGGTGCTCACACTGTAGTAGTACAAACTCGGGCAGAATTCAGGTTCAGAATCACTGCAGTAAATCTGGCATAGAAAAACGTTGCTAGTGACTCAACTCAAGCTGCCCATTTGCATTACAACCTTGACACTTGAGTAAGCTACGTCGGTGCAAACCTCCATCTTTAATTCCACTCGGTTTCCTTGCCCAGATGGTCTAATTTTTTGTCCTCTCCGTGTCATTTAAAACTCTTTTACATCTCATTTGGACACCCCATGACCCTCTGTCCTTTCTGAACTCAATCTCAGCCAAGGTGTGAATTCTGGACGTGGTGATGGACCTGAGCTGAAAATACTCCTTGCCTCTTTCTCCCTGAAAGCTCTTCCTTCTCTTCTCAGCAAATAGTCACACGTGTGTGCACAAAACCACAAACACACTGGCCTTGCCACTCTCTTCAAGTAAAGTGTGTGCCTATAGTTGCATATAAATAAAATAAAAAATGCACTTCAATATTAAAAAAATAAATAAATAAAAAAATCTCTCTATATATATATACACAACTATATGTATGTGTATATGTATATATAAACACACACACACACACACACACACATCTATATATATATATATATATATACAGTGTTTCCCACAGGACAGGCATCTATTTGTGGTGGTGTGGTCGGGGGGTGGGGGGGTGGCGGCGGCAGCGGCGATGACCAAGAAGAACGCGGAGTTGGAATATAATTACAACACTTTATGTACATATTTATATACAGATTAGATAAATTGATACATATATATATACACAGGGGTGCAAACTCATCAGGGGTAAAAAAAGGTGACAAGATACCGACCCCCTAGGGGGGTCCGGGGGCATGCTCCCCCGGGGAAATTAAAAAAAAAAAACTACTTTAAAGGTGAATTTACAGTCAATTTTAGCATGGGACTAGGGTCCAGATTTACTCTGGTTTGCACAGCTTTTGATAAGGTGCTCGGCTCGGCTTGCCTCGCCTCGCCTCTTTTTGTTAGTTTTTACTTGAAACTATACTACAATATTTTACAAAAGTAACAAATAAACAGAAAACAGTAGTGGTGGTACTCATGGCTTATATCTTACTAAAATCCTTCCCGTTGACTATTTACAACACTACACAGTATTTATTATTATTATTATCTATAATTACATTTAAATGGCATTGCATACATGTAAAATTAAATGCTATTTCACATTATTTGACCAGTAGCAGTTACACCCATCTGAACAGGTCAGCCACCTGTTTAAAGCCCGATCACAGTTGAAATCTTGAAATGAAGGGCCTTTAATGGCCAAAACATTAACCTGGACAACATTTTAACAGCTGGTTGGCTCAGATTTTATTCTTTTCATTGCATTCACATGCTGCAGTGGACAGTGGACAATTTAGCTTCAGTATTAATGCAGTATCTGAAGCACCGTCTACACGTATGTTTACTGACAACAGGGTTATAACCTGGACACGTTAGCTCGTCGGTATGGTAACGGTAACAGGTGACTGTTACTGCGTGCGTCTCGCCCCGGCCCCCGAGTCAAACAGCGGCGGGGTTAATGAAGCAGCGTCAGGCCGCTCACCGTCAGTGAAACGCTCGGTGAAATCGCGGATTAACGCTTTTTTTAACACTTTTGAACTTGTTTGCCAAGACGTCTTACCCTCGTATTTTGATCCGGTCGGTCCGTTCTTCTTTTACTTCTTCGTCGTGGTCTTCTTCTTCTTCTTCTTCTTCTTCTGGCCCACCAGGTGCATAAGTGCTATTGGCGGAGTTACAATGCATAGTAGGCTACCGCCACCTACTGCACCGGAATTGTAACTACAAGCTACATTCACAGACAGAGTCCCATTGCTTTTATGAGCGGTCGAGCGAGTCAAAAGCCGAAAAATCTATTTGTGGCGGACGTAATTCTTTCGTGGCGGGCCGCCACAAATAAATGAATGTGTGGGAAACACTGATATATATATTATAGTCTCACCCTTGCTCATAGGCCTATATTCTCCTGCTGCCTTTAAAAGTAGCCTGTTACAAAGTGTGTAATTACGAGTAAAGCCATGAAGACGGGATTGATCTGTTTAGCTAGTAGGGGAGAGTGTGTTACTAATGATAATGTTTCACATGGATTCTACCCCTGCAGTTAGACAGGAGGAACCTTGGCTACTCCTCACCAGCATACATTCATTATTAATCTGAGGAAGAACAGCGAAGGGAAGCCGTGATTGGTTACTCCGTGGTTTGGGTGTGTTGGTGTCATGGGAAAAAAAACCAAAATAAAAACACAGTTGATAAGCTTCTCAGCCTTTTAGGCGATCCAAACACATGGCTACCAATCATAATGCTATTACAATTAGCCATTGGTTTTCTTCTAATATACAATTGAATAATTTAATTTAATTAATTTCAATGTTTCAAATTGAAATGTCATATTCATAATAAATTAAAGAGCAATGTAATTTGAGAGTTTTAACTGTCAAATTAACCAATTCAATGAATATTTGTTTCTACATTATGGCAAGAACAATGTGACATGTGGTTGTGTAGCACATCAGAACTGCTTTGGGAAAACAGTCAGTATGCTTGCTAAAGGCTCAGTTTGAAGAGGTTGAATTAAATACACCGAGGTCACACAGTCATGTATGAATAGGAGGAATATGCATTTGAGCATTGTGTTGACATATTGCCAAAAGCATAGTCAGTAATAATCTTGGCGTGGCTGTTGCCTGTTTTTTTGGGATTGAACTTGTGTATGAAATGCGCTATTTCAGTGGGATACTAGCTAGACCTGGAGGCATTTTCTGAGATAGTCCATACCTCCTGCCAGAAACAACTATTAAAACATAATTTGACATTCAATCCCTTTTCAATAGCATACTGGTGGACTCGTCTTAAATTTGAATTTATTTTAGCGTAGCCATCGCTTCGAAGATGTATGCCCCGACACTCAGACTACAGACAGTGCCATTGTTGCTTTGTTCATTAAACTGTCTTGATGCTTGCACGCCAACTTTGTGTGCCTTCCCTCTCCCAATTATAGTAACACACATACACAGCAAATAGGCTTGTCCCCGCTGTGGCTGCATCTCGCAGTTTATGACCCAATGAGTACCAGCTCAATAGCACAATGCCATAGGGTCCACTTGACCGTTCTCTTGGGCATTATGGATTTATACTGTTGAAGTGTCCATCTGTGTCACTGGACTGATTTGTTTATCTAATACTTGCTGGTAAGGCATTTGGTGTGTGTGTGTGTGTGTGTGTGTCTTCACATAAATCATGCATGCGAGAGGCGCTTTTAATTACTACAAAGTGCTCTGCCTCCTACCCCTTCTCTTGCCCCCGCCCCACGACATATCTGCTGTCTAAGGTTGGTCATTCATGCTCCAACAACTTCCATGCATTATTAAAGAGCAGAGGATGACGAGTCATTCGGTGCCACTCTGTCTCACCTTTCCCTCCCCGAGGAGGTGGCTTCAATGCTGCATTGGATTGGTGGGGGGCGGGTAGAGTGAGAGGGAGTTGACCTCGGGGCCGGTGGGTGTCGTAGGACTGTGGGTCAAGCACAGACTGGGTACTATGTGAGTATAATTCAATTGATTGTGTGAGTGTACGTGACCAGAAGGTGTTAGGACGAAAATAAGGGTCCAGTGGAAAATGAATTGCTGTGCTCGCCAGAGACGAGCATTGTTGAATGCTCATCTCTGGCTTCTGGCTTCTCTCTGTGGGTGGGTTTGATCTTGAAAGGAATAATATTTTGAGACTGATTTTCTCACAGCTCAGCGCTGTACTGTAACTGAAAAGTGTGTGGCAAGTTATGACGAATCATTAAACAAAGAGAGGTGACACGTCGAAATTAAATCTAAATATTGAAGGGCAAATGCAAATTCACATCAAAATGTCTCTCGCCAGATAACAGAAAGCCGCCCGCCACCGGTCGGGATGCCAGCGTTTAAAATGCCGCCGTGCCTGGCATGTTTCACCTTCTTTTGTTCTCCTCTTCTTGCCCTCCCCCTCATCTCTGGACTCCCAACCAGCAAGCAGACATAAATATACATGCGGCAGTGACACATAAAAGAGGGAACAGAAGCACCCTGCTTACTGTATGCTGGTTATTTCCCCATGCATCTCAGGAGATGACCGTCAGGAGCCGTTTGAACCAGCTTTGCGTAAGTTCAAACGTAGTCAAGTTAAAATGCAAGTGTGTACTAAGTTGGGTTTTTACACATTACTAAATCAAAACGAGTGGCCCCACACAAACTAGTTCTTGTGTAGCCCTTGGTAGTTATTAAATATTTACACCTACCCCAAACAGGTGTAAACGGTGGAAATGGTGGCAGTTGGTAACAAAGAATAATCGGCAAAATTAAAAAAACATATTATGGAGGGGGGGGGGGGGGGGGGTGGTGGCTAGGACCGCGGTGCTCAGTTTGCACTGTGCAGAACCCAGCAGCAGCCTGTTTCTACACCCGATTCTGTTCTGGTTTTACTTTGTAACTCGTGTTTTTTTTACAACACATGGCTCGTTGACCCATTACCACTTGGTTGTCGTCATGTGTTAGCGACAACAAACTGCTTAAGTTCAACTTACGCATTACTAGGTTGTTACTGGTTAGGACGTTACTTACATAATGGTGGTGCAACCGTATTAAGTAAACTGCTAGTTTGAAACTAACTAGTGGTTACAAAGGACTTTAGAAAGGACTGTGACGCACAGACTTAGTAAAGAAATTGTGCATAGCTGGTGCTACCCAATCCTGGAGCTTAACCCACGCCGGTCATTGTGGTCTTCCCCCCAGGAATTGTGGTGGTGGTGATGATAATGCCTCGTCCTCTTCGCCTCTACTCGCTCTACTACAGCACAGGACCGTTCTCTAAAGCAGCAATCATTGTGAGAAGATCGTCTGATTTTCCTATTGAAGTGCCAGCTCTGGTATTGGAAGATAAGGGGGCGATGGGCTTTCTTGTGCGTGGCAGAAGGAGTAGAGGACAGACACCCAAAAAGCCTGTGTTTCCTCTCCTTCCACTGTGGTCATGTTCAGCGAGAGATATTACAAACCCACCCGCTCAGACTCTGGCCTCTAGCTAGGCTCGAGGGAAACAGCCTAATTTACTCCTTCTCTTGCTCCCCTTCGCTCTCTCCCCGAGGTGCTTAAATACCTAGCTGGTTTGTGGATTTATGTGATGCTTAAGGCTATTTCTTCCCCCCCCCCCCCCCCCCCCCTCTTAGGTTTTTATATATTCCTCCCACGTCTCTTAATTGTGTTGACCGTTGTCAGTCCTCGATGGCGGTACCCGCACTTGAGGTTGGAGATAGATTTAAATACACACTTAATAGTTTGTTTACCCCGATTGCTAATTGAACGGTGGGCATGCGTATGCGTAATCATTGTGCGCAACATCTGTAATGAAATGCAGGCATGCGCTCACACACCCACCCACCCTTGTGGGGCTTGTGTGCGGTATGGCCTTAATTGCTTGGCGGTGGCCGGTGCCAAGTAGTAGTCCATTAGCTTTGGGCTCATCTGTTTGGGCTCAGAGAGAGTTCCAGGGGGGCGATCGCTGAAGGAAAACCTCCAAGGAGAGGTGCTCTTATATTCCATCAGGAACATGACTAATTGTTCTCATGGTGCCGTCCACCATTTTCCCCTCTGTCCCGCCCAGGGCCATTTCCTTTTCTTTATTTGTTTGTGTTTTCAGTGGACTCCACTCTCAGTCCCTCATGATGTTTTCCACCATTGTTACCCATAGTGCTATAGTCATTCCAACTCTGTATCACCACACAGGGTTTTCTTCTGCAGCTTTGGCGGCTGGCCGGAGTTGCTTTCCAGTTCATAGCCTCAGTGGCTAAGGCTGGCCAGATGGAAAATAAGTCATGTCACATGTGTGTATTGTCTTGAGATTAAGACACGGCAGCATAGACGTACGAATAACATCCTATATAGGGAACAACATAACAGCCCTATGATTAAGTCTCATCCGAATCTATGCTAGGACAGGGTATCATGGCCAGTCTATAGAAATGATATTCGGTATAATATGACGTTATAAACTTCTCCCTGTCTCTTTACCTCTCCCTGTTACCGTGGCTCACACCTCATGTCTGGGGCTCGGGCGAAGTGGAGAAGGGAATCTATTTGGCTGGAGTTTCACTGGTGCGCTTTCTCACCAGCTTGTGCCGACAGGTTTACTGATGGCAGGCTTTGCTCGTCATCCCTTCCAACTCCCACCCCAGCAGCACTGCCTCCACCTCCACCACAAAGCCTCCGTCTGTTGTCAGTGTTGACCATGCAGCACTGCTGTAGCATTTCGGCACGCCTCACACATTTTTGGCCTCAGTCACGTGTCTCTGTCTGTCTGTCTGTCTGTCTCTCTCTTGGTCTTTTTCTCCCTCTCTGTCTCAATCTCTCCCACTGGCTCTCTCTCTTTGCTTCCTTTTGCATCTCTCATCCTCGGGCCTGTGTTTGCTATTTGATTACGAGCGATGGGCCATTGTAAGATGCAATCGATATCCAACCTGGTAGGAGCCAGACAGGTTATTTCTGCTGTTAGAGGAGACCTTCTGATTGGAGGATGGTGGGACACCCTCCCCCTCACCCAGCCCTTTGTTTTCCTAGACAAGAGAGGGGGAATTGTGAAGAAATCAATTTTGGGTATGATGTATGGCTCTCATATGCAGACGCTTTTGGTTGTTTTGAATTATTTCTGTGTTTTCAAATTGTCCGTCTCATAATTGCGTATATACACACACACACAACAAAACAGACAGACAGACAGACACACACACACACACAAAGCTTTTATTGAGAGAGCTACTGCCCCAGAAAAGGTTTTCGTCCTCATGAGCTTGCCTTGCACACAATTGATTTGTCAAAAGAAAAGAAGGACTGGTCTTTCAAAGTGAAGCAGACGTCTGATTATGATTCATAACCACAGGGGTCTGTGTGTTGGTGGGAAGTTCTGAGCAGGCAGCTAAATTGATAGTTATTGAATTTTCTCTTGTCACACATGTCAAATTAATTGTTGTTAATGAACAAAAAACAAAAAATGTTTCTTCACTGTGTAGTTTTAAAAACAAATTAACAAAAAATATTATTTATTTTCATCTTTTTCTCTCACCTTTTTAGACCACTTAAAGCGCAAGATTCGGAGGCGGCCATTTTGGGGCCGTGGCATCATCCGGAAGAAGAAGAGCTACAAGAAGGGAATCGAGGAGGAAGAGGAAGAGCCCGAGGGAGACACGACGGGCCCTTGTGACTCCTGTCTAACGCAGGACGAGGAATCGTCTTGCGACACCACAGGTCCCCAGCCCAACGGCCACCACGCCCCCTCCCACGTGCCCTCCACAGAGGAAGAAAGCTCCAACGAACCCCCGGTCACGACCCCCGCCGATCTCCCAGCGAACGAGCGACCCCCACCCGAGGTCCCGGCTAAAGAGGAGGAGCCAGGCGTCGGTGGTGGCCCAGAGTCCTGGGACAAGGAGAAAAATGTGCATGTGTCACAATCTGCCGGCGACGGTTCACATTCAGAACAAGCAGAACAGCGGGCTGAACCAAAGCCTGAAACGGACACTGTGTCCCCGAGTGCAGAACCGAAGGACAAGGGGGAAAGTCGGACCTCAGGGGTGGAGTGTGTCAACGGGGATGAGTCCATGGACAGCTTGGACTCCTCCAGCCCCACAAAGAGCTGTGGGGAAGGGGAAAGGACCTCACAAGACATGTCTGAGGGCTCGGCCAAGCCACAGCTCGAGGAGCCATGCGTTGCGACGGAGACCGGAGAAACTCAGGTGCTTCCACCCCAGGAAAGAAGCTCAGAAGCAGAGATAGCAGATGAAAGCCAAGATACAGAAGACTGCGATAAAGAAGGTACCGGGTTCTATGTTATTACACCGATAACACACGACAGCCCAAAACCTTTTTGATCGAACCCATTTAGGAGTCCACATAGGCTGCAAGCAGCAGAGGTCATTGCAACATCAATCATGACATTTCTCGTATTCCTTATTTGAGACACTTAATAAGACCTCTCTGGCAAAATAAAGGCTAGTTTATTAAATGTCTGACAGGTTTCACATAGGTATTAGGGATGTTCTCTCATACCCTGTGTCGCCTGCTATTAGACAGATATCCCATATCAGCACTGGTATATGCCAAATGTATTGATGTGGGTAATTGGGCATGAACTTGTGGGGACATAATTCGATTTTTAGGGTTTAGCATGCTCATATGTTCTAATTTGATGATATGTATTTAACCAGACTCATCACATTAACATTGATTGGGCAGACCATCTCCCCATTAACACGCATTTTAAAGTGGTCGACTTGCTGATTAGTTACAGCAACATATTTTAAGGGAAAAGGAACTCGGAAAAGTGCACAAGCAGAGCTATAACTTTTAGACCCATCTGTCATTCTAGAGCATCAGGTCGTAGTACGCAAAAAACAACGTTTGGTCAACGTTTTCACTATAAGACAATATCTTCAAAAGTAGTTGGCAGCGAAGCCATAAAAAAGTGAATAATCCACAACAGATACTTGTCCTGTCAACTCTGAGCCTTGCCCAAATACAGTAACTGTGATGAATGGCTCGGTTGATTGTCATCCAGAACTCTTGATTTACGTTTGCTTTGGCTTCTACAATTGAGAGGACATGAATAATGCAATACAAAACGCATTTGGAATATAAAGCGTCTTCCTTTGGCTTAGCATACTGTATATTTCAAATGGAGACCCTCCAGGGGCTTAAAAAAGTTATATGCACCTTTTGTGGAATTTGCAATCCCACTGACATTTATTTCTTCCTTTTATATAAAATAACTGCATAGTTTCCAGACTGTCTCCGACTCTGTCTTGTTTTTATTTATTTTTATTTTGTATTGCCTATAACCATTTTTACCCTTGATTGTATGCGCAGTGTAGTGCTAGTTGGTTATTGAATGTGAGTTAAAGTGTGTGTTCTGGCTGCAGTTTACAGGGGTCATCTTAAGGCCTGTGGTAACAGTGCAGCCAGTGAAGGCCATTAGAGTATAGTGTAACCCGACACAAAAATCAAATCAGTTGAGGCTGTCCAAACAACCGCCAGCGCACACTCATTTTTTTCTTTTTTTTTCTCAATTTCTGTGGCTCTTTCTCTCTCGCTTTTCCACTCTTGCTCGTTCTCCCGTTGTCTCACTGTCTCTCACGGTCTCCCTCCACATTTCTCTCTCCATCTCTAGCTCTTTACAAATTGAGCCAGCCCTTTTGTTTCCATCCAAGCCTTTCTTTGGGCTGTGTAATAAAATGACGGCAAACAGTGCCATAATGAAATATTGTGCTCTCAGTAGCACAGGCTTCAAATGGATACAATACCACCCATATTTTGCAGCGTTCATCTTGCAGCCATACCAGATAAAGGGTATTTTCTTTGAATAGATCCAGCTTTCACATTGGTGGTTGCTTGAAAGGAAACAGGGTTGTGTTTTAATGGATCCTTTATTTTTTTCTCTCCAAACCTCTTCGTGTTTCTTGTCACCTTCATTTACTGACATCCATCCACTTTTGCCTCCAGTCAGTCAAATAATCTCTCCAACTGATTATTCATAGGGTCCAGCGAGAGGAGGCGTACGAGAAGCCAATCAGAGCAGATTGTGCAATCTGCTGAGAAAACTGAGGAAATGCCATTCAATCCTCCACCTCCTCCACCACCACTAATCATTGACCACCAGCGACTATCGGTAAAGTATAGTTTTTTCATACCTTTACTACTTCACCTGTTCCCCTCTAATGGTTGTAGGTTATTGGTTAATGTTTTTGTTTATTTTGTCTCACTTGTCGTTTGTGTTAAATCAATGAATCTAAATTAATTGTAGAAATACTGGAGGATGGTTTTCAATCAGTGGGTATATTTGAGGATTTTGTTTTGTTATCAAAGTTTTGAAATAATTAGGAGATATATTGGTAGACGTCACAGACTGTGAGAAGTTGTAAATGCTTTCATACAACATTGTGTTGCCTCAAATCTTTCAGCACTCAAAAAAAGACATTAGGGAAGTGCTTCAGCCTAGCCAATGATCATTCATGAACAAGTTGTATGAATGGACATGACATATAACTGGAGCTACGCCATGAAGTACATTGGAATCCAATTTTGACTTCCCCTTTAACAATTTGTATAATTACAATTAAAGTAAAACGGTCACTGTTGAGTCAATTAGAGTTGCATTGGTAGCCACAGCACCAGCTGTGGTGAATTGGCATACTCTGTTACTGACTAATTTATCTCAGTCTCAGATCCAGCAGATCCTACTATGTTATAGCAGAACTTCTGGGGGTGGTGGGGGACACAGAGCCTGGGCCGGAAACCAAGAACTGCAAGGGGTGAAGTTACGCCTGGTTTCCTGTTTTGTTACGGAGATATTCTACTGAAGAAATGGGATTTTAATTAGGGATGGGTCAGACTTTCCGGATTTTCGAATAGTCGTTAAATTATTTTAAAAAATGTAATAGTTTATGCGCCTAAAGCATTGTCTTGAAAAACAATGTTTTGCTTAGAAAGATATTGGATATTCAACAGATGCTCCGAATTACAGCGATCTGACGCGGGGAAATAAATACGCGATCACCGGTATGAGTCCCGTGTGTCCAGTGGTGTATACCTGCTAAGGAGACGGGGCTTCCAAGCTTAACCGTCGGGCAGCAGCACTCCTCTCTATAGAGCCATCATTTGGTCAATATTTCTACACAATAGGTGAATTAAAAAGTACCTTGCCCTAAACAATAGCCTCACTAAAACACAATTAAACTGGATACGTCTCACGTTTAAAAATGTCCCCAATGGATATAACATTAAAATCGCTGTGTAGAAGTGTATCCCACTAGCACTACAACAGTAAAAAGCAATTTAAATCTGCGAGGCCAGTGGAGCTCTGGTGTAAATGTAATGCAGACTGTATAAAATACACGTTATGGGTACTCATTGACACTTGGACCGTGTATTTGATTAGAGTTTTTTGGTATTTCTTGCGTCCCTAAAACATATCGAGTTGTTGTATGACTCCGAATAACCTTTTCTTTGGAAAAGAAATTATCACTTTCTGTTAGTGTGTTTTAGAGGGAAGGAGGTGGCACAGTTCATTATACCATGTGTTTTATAGGGTACTTTAATTAGACTATGTCATGAAATTTAGCTCATTCAGACAAGAATTGCATCACTAAAGAACATGACATCAATATAAAAAGAGAGAGTTTTGAAATTGAATGGGTCTCTCTCTCTCAAATGCACATCCCAAGTTTTAAAAAGTGTATTTCTACAGTTGCCAGTCTACACGGTGTTGATTTGAAAACTTTACAGCCACTTTTTTTTTACAGTTGACCACTGCCGGCCGAGTTTGTTTTCGCCAATTACGCACTTACACATCCCGCCTCCAGCAACAAAACCAATATGAAGCGAAAGTGAAACACATGGGTTACCCAGATTTGAGCCCATCTGCCATCAGACTTTAGATATTATTCTTAAGTCTGACGTGTGAGACTACTGACTAATTAGATGCTGATTAGACTTATGAGCTATATAATCTAGAAGTCTTAAATATGTTTTGATTCATATTTAGTGCAGTGGGGTTTATACATGTTTAAAAAAAAAAGGTTGTTGCCGTTTTTTTCCCATTAGATTTAAATAGAACATTTCACTAGTTTCACAGAGAGGCAAAGTGTGGTGTAGCGTGTATCGAGTTTGAGATGGTGTCAAACTTTTTTTTTTTTTTTGCATATTGTGGCAATCAATACCCAGTTCCCCTGCTGTTTTGAAGACTCCAGATCCAGGAGGAAACATATCCTACTCCAGTCATTTTGATGGCAACATATTAATAATTATAAAACGGCAGCGTATCCCGAATCCAACAGGCACTGCGTGCCATTGTATCAAAAGTGTTTCCTTTCCTGAAGATCTATCCGTTACGTTGCAGGCAAACCATTTTCACAGTATACCAATTCTGGAGAACGCAGTACACTTTTAGAGTCTTTGAACAAAAAAGCAAAGACAACCAAGGTAACGTTTGGATAAGGAATGTGGGAGTGTAAGGTATTGGGAAGCGGGGTATCTGTCATGGTAGACTGACTTTAAGCTTTGCCCAGATCTATAGGTCCGCTTTAGATTTGGTAGAGGCACACTGGCCTTCTCAGATGGATAACTCAAACTTTAAAGGCTTACCCCTTCCATCCGTATACCCCTCCTATCCCATTTCATCTTTTCCCCTGTCTGCGTCTCCTCCCTGCCATCCGAGCGGGTAGGGATCCAATTAAAGTGACTGGGCATTTCCACATCTCTCAATCAACAGGTGTTTGTTGCTGCAACATCGTAAAGGAAACGAGGGCGGGGGGGGTGCCCATGACTCAAACATGAGCTTCTTTCCACACCACTAGATTCACAGACTTGTTCCAGAGTTGATTGACGTGTTCAAGGCAACGTAAAATGTGTCATGCAGCGATCCGGCTCTTTGTGCAGTCACGCTAGGGTCCCACCTAATACCCCAAGTGTAAATTGGAGCCTTGGCTACAGGCAGTCCCTTGACAGCACCCCCCCCTCCCACTGATCAGTTGAAGTGACTTAGTTTTGAAGACGTGTCATGTAATTGGTGTAAAAGAAGTGCTCTTCTGACGTGCACTCACTTCTTTCCTCCATACATCAAAGTGACATCCCGCTATCAACCCATTATCTGGCACCACCACCCCCACCCCACCCCAACTCCCCTTCATCCCAGAGGGATGATCGGGTGCGTACCTTGTCTTGCCTGGCATGGCCGCTTACCTCAAATTGATTGGCGGCCTTGTTGTCGGACGGCTTTCGGTATGTGCTCTCGCCGCCGCCGCCGCACCAGAGGGGCCCTTGCACTCTGACTGGCCGCCCCGCGATGCCGCCACACACCCCGCTAATCTGGAGGCTTATTTGTTGGAGAGGCGATACCGTAAAAGAAACAGATTGTGAAAAGGGAGGACTGTGAATAATTGCTTTTTCATCCCCAGCTTACGGAACAAATTGAATTTCCGGCGAGCGGGACAAGAGTTGACGTTTAAGCAGATATTTGCTGGCTCAGTTTGGTCTGGAACGTCGCCGCTTGCATATTTAGCCTCGTGAGAGAGGTGCCGTCCTCTTCCTCTCGCTTAGTAATATGCATCGATGGTGCCCATTATTGGTGACATCTAACTTGATGGAAAGGCCTATGAAACCATGTTAGAATAACGTGTTGAGGTCACCAGTGTAAGAGGTTTTTTCTTTCTTTTACATGTCCGTTATTTCAGTAACTGGATGTTTACCCATGTTACACTTAGTTAAATGAGCACATTGCTTAGAAATAAAAATGATTGCTGATGCCATCTTTTAGCGAGGGTGAATTAGGATTCCAGGCTTGTTCCTTTCACCACTCCGAGCCCTCTCTGATTCAGCTTCTTTTCTTTCATCAATAATCAGTCCGAATGGTCCACAGATGGACTAGCGGAAGCAGCGCTGAAGATTGCAGTCAAAAAATCTGATAACAAGGAATCCAATCTGGTCCCGCATTTCCTCCCCCCCCCGCCCCCGATCTTGCCAAGAGCACACAGATTACTGTCTGCTGTGCAGTTCTCTTTTCAGACGTCTTTACTTGGCTCTGTTCTTTTCTATGCTCGAACACTAAAAGTCTGGGTGCTTGATGTTTGGCTATTACAGCACGTCAAGATTTCCTGTTTTAGAGACGCCTGTCAACCAGAATGGGGCCCATTTTGGCATGCCATCTCCTCTCATTTTTTAGCACTAATAATAGAGGGACACCCTCCAGCCGCGAAGCCATTCCCCCCCCCCCCCCCCCCCCCCCCCCTCCCCGGGTCTTTTCTGGAAAAGTACAGCTTAATGGTAGCGTGCTGGCCGTCCTCTGATCGTCAATAAAAATAGATCACTTTTGAAGTACTCCTTTCATTTGTATTCATTCGCGCTGATGGCCCTGCTGACAGCGTATCCATTTGCATGTAATTGCAGTTATATCTGCGTGTCGTGGTCCGAGTGCAGTCCATCCAGATTTGTCGACAGACCATCAGGCTGTGGCACATCATGTCTTCATCCCTCTCTCTTCTTCATCCTCCACCCTACAATCTATCCACACACACACACACACACACCAATGTTGAACATAATTCCTGTTGGCACAATGAAAGTAATAAAGTAAGATTTGTTTTTGGTTTTGTCTTTCCTTGAATCCTGGGCAATAGTTAAGCAAACAGCAGGGATAATAGATTTAAGAATAATTATCTTCCCTGATTTGCTGTTTGTGTTTGTTTTTGTTTTTGCTCCAATATCGGAGATTCTCAGCAGGGCACATCTCCTGGGGCAATTAACTGATTGTAACCACTTAGAGGACCTCCATTATGAAACATCCTAACTAGTCACGTTTCTCTGCTCTATCACGAACCTCACGCACCGCCAATACTAAGGCAGCAGGGTGTTTTACGACTATGCTTTACTGCTAATTAATGGCAACTACCAATATTTCATTCTAGTTCTAGATCAACTTCTACCACATTTCCACAGGCAATGCATATTCCTGGTTCTAATCTTTGAGGGACAGCCAATACTGAATTCTGAGTTGGTTCAACACTACTAAGTCTTTATCTTGCTGTAAGGACGTGATAAGGATTTTCTGACTACACTAGTGCTGTTGAACCAATGCTTAATATTATATTGTCTTTCCTTCCAAGTGTTGTTAGTTTATTTTAGAAATAGTTGGTGTGTAAGCTCATGCCTTAAGCGCAGTTTCATGGACATACTAAATCAATGAACAGTGTTGTCCAAAGTATTGTATACGGATTCATTTATTAGAGATTTAACACGTCAGCCTTTCACATTTTGACGGTAAACTGAGGCTCAGTCTTTGAATGGCAGTCACTGGATTGAGTCTCAATTAAGTAAGTAAGTGTTGATAAGCAACATGTCTGGTCTCCAGATGCCAAACATGATATTGGGTTTCTTTTTTCTTCCTTCCCAGCAAACCCCCCCACCCCACCCCACCCACACACACACTCAGTTACATGTCGCCATGTCATTCGCGACATACTATACACGTGCTCCTGCCTCTCCGTGTCAGAAAGTCATGGATCATATGGCTTAAGCTGGCCACTGCGTCTGGTCTGGGGAAGTCACCAAGGGCCTCTGCTTACTCAGGATGCCGAGCTCCCTCACCCTCTCTCTCCCCCTCTCCCTACTCCTGTTTCAATCAGCCCGGCTGAAAGGGCTATGAGTGGTATTTTAATTTGCTGTTACACCGCGTTAGCTGTCACAGCGCTGCAGAATCTGATTCCTCCTCTGTCACACTTGTCCTGATTGGCCCCGGTCGCTCTGGTGTCACCTTTACAAGATCGGATCTGCATGTTATTACCCAACCGTGCTTCGTCGCGTGTCATCCCTGTGATCGGGAACTGTGTTCTTGTAGTCTTGATTTAAAAATGAATTACCCAGCTCGGTGTAAACACGCACACATGTGCACACATGTGCACGCGCACGTGTAGACGTAGACACAGTGTCGTACTTGCAAAACAGGGATTATTTGTGATTCATTCATTTGGTGCAATTGGAGGTTTAAATTTAACACCAGGGGAGGAAAGTGGTGGAATTGGGGGGTTTAATCATGGGTGTTTTGAGGCAGATATGGGAGCCTAATTGTGTCCCTGGTGACTGGGACTGCTGGGCCCACATTTCACGTTCCCCTTCTTCCTGAATCATACGCTCATTTTTGTTCCCCCTCAGCAAGAAGCGGGTAACGAAAAAGAACGAAGAACAGCGAAAGGTTTGCCACGCAAGCGGCACTTCTACACATGTGCACACAATGCTACGAAACGTAGGGAAACTGCTCGAACCTGAGACCCCGTCAGAATATAAGGCTAGAAATTAGGAGACCACATGAACGTAGGAAACTGCTCGAACTAAGGAGACGGTTAGAACTTGGGGAAACTGCTAAAACACTGGGATATAAGTTTTAACATGGCTTCTAGCCCATCAGCAGCACGTTTTAAAGCAGTTCTATTAGCTCATCTATTTTGGTGTCCCCCGCGTAGCAAACGGACCCAGTCTCAATTACAGAATGTTGTTTAGTAAGTGTGCACCGCAGATGGAAACATATGGCAGCCTAGATACTGCATCGGTTTTAGGTTCTCCAAATCACAGGCAGGGGGTCTGTCACTGATCTTGTTAGCCCAGCCATGAAGGGCATCAGAATAGAGGAGAAGTGTGTGTGTGTGTGTGTGTGTGTGTGTGTGTGTGTGTGTGTGTGTGTGTGTGTGTGTGTGTGTGTGTGTGTGTGTGTGTGTGTGTGTGTGTGTGTGTGTGTGTGTGTGTGTGTGTGTGAGAGAGAGAGAGAGAGAGAGAGAGAGAGCGCGGGGTTCTTTTCCATAGGTTAGGTATTAAATAACAGCACTTACATGGACACCTACATGATAAAGAATCAGGGTACCTTGTCCTAGCCTGGCCTGAGCCCCCTAAATCAATCACTCACACACACACACCATTATGTACTCACTCATCTTTGCGAGCGTCAAGTTTTGGGGGTTCACAGGGCTACCACAGCTGTCCTTGTGGACGCCCTGTGTGATTTATAACCCGCCACCGACGTTATTTAATCCTAGGTCCTTTTTTGTCTTTCTCTGAGCAGCAAAAGAGTGTTGCACATTCAGTGCAGTGAAGTGGAATCAAGTCAGTGTTTTGCCTTTTAGTATTTAATGCAAGAGCAAAACAATATTATTCACCGTTCTAATGTCATTTTTATACATGATTCCCACAAGTTGTAGGAAAATAAACTGAAGGCAGCTAATGTCCGCCTTGACCCATGAGCCCCGCTGGGGTCACCCCACGGCCCATTCAGGCGCTTGGTTGAAACCGGGGGGGGATCCAAGGAGATGTGATCTAAAATGAGGCTTGGGGACAGAGCTGGCAGGTGGGGGGGTGAGAGGGGTGGGAGAGAGAGGTGAGAGAGAGATGGCGGCGGCGGGGTGTGCAAGGCTAAATGGACCTTGTCAGTTGTACCCTTTAATGCGTGGGATTGCTGTCCCATTGTGCACTCTGAGCTCAGTATCTCACTGAGCCTGTCCATTCTCACACGCACACGCACATGGGGGACATGCAATGTGACAGGCACACACTCAGACACTCTCTCCCACATCTTTGTCACAGCCGTGCTATTCACGATAACAAACCGTGCTGAGAGCACTTCTGCAATCAGCTAACAATGGAGGGGACAGAAAAAGCAGTGTTTTCCTGACATGCATCCAGCAGTGGCGCAGCTCGGCCGCTGGATTAGTAGCGCCACTGCAATCAGCCATGCAAATTTTGTTTTAATTAATAATAAAAAAATGAATATACATTTTTTTATATAGTTATGTTATGTTGGGTGCCCCAAATGCTACGTTTTATTTAAAAACATATCAAATGTGCCCCCTACTACATCCACCTCAATTGTTACAATGTCATTGTGATTGGAGAAATATTGTGGAAAAATACTCACAGCAAAATAGTGCTCTGCTATAGAAGAATACAAAATGCATGATGATTCTGTAGGTGGCATTAGCTAAGTATTTGAGTATTTGATTTTTGTAGCAACAGGATAATGAAACTCAGACGATGGGATGGCTACAAATTGCAGACTGAAAACTGTGTTTGCACTCCCAAAGAAATTTGGCTCACGCACATAGTGCTCTCGCATGCTATTTTTTGTTCAATATATTGTTATACTATTTTATAAGACCATTTCTGTTGGAGTGCACCTGCAGCCCTACTGGAATCAGTGATCACACTAGCACACATCAACATAGTGCACCTAGCACGCACCCCAGCACCGTGCACATCAGCACCGTGCACATGCACATCAGCACCGTGCACACGCACATCAGCACCGTGCACACGCACATCAGCACCGTGCACACGCACATCAGCACCGTGCATGCACACATCGACTGTATGCACCTCGCACACACACCTCAGCACCGCTGCTGGAACAAATCATAGGGAACCGCTGAAAAGAGTAGCTGGAGGAGATGAAGAGTAGGGAAGCAATTGGGAAGCAGAACGGCATTAAGGGTTGAAGAACAAGAAGAAAGGAGATAATGATTGCAGCCAAAAATAGTGATGTATCCTAAATAAATAAATCGGGGGGGGCGGGTGGGGGGTGAAGAGGAGTGGGGGGGGGGGGTGGTGAAGAGGAGTGTCGGATATGAAGCATCTAAGTAGAGGACAGCCGAAGCGATGTGGTATTGATGGGCTGGTTGCTCTACATACAGTCTTTGAAAAAAAGACCTGGCATCCAATTAAATAAGAGAAGTCATAGTATTTCCTTTTATATTTGACATATTTGGAAGAAAAAAAAAGCCCTTCCAGGTGTGTTTTATTTAAACCGGCAGGTTTAGTTTATCTGACAGTCTATGTGAGGGGAGATTACTCGTTAATCCTACTCACACACTGATGGATTAAATTAGGACTGTGTGAATACAGGCATTATAGAGTCAAATTTGTTCTCCCCAGATGATTAAGTCTGTAATAAGCATAGTTCAAGTTGAATTGGTATACAATGAAAGGAAATTACCATTTTTGTCACAGTGGGGGGGAAAGGGAGCCATTGAATTGATATCTTGAATAAATGCTAGCAGGGCTAGAAAAGGTCATTTATTTTATTGCAGGAATTACTCGTTTTCAAAGTCTATGGCACACTTTCTTCTCCAACAGATACCAAGCAGGATGTGGCTGTAGTTCAGTTTAAGTTGGTATATGGAATGTAAAAGCGCATCCAATGCAGGAATATATTGTTATACCACTGGTCTTTGCAATATTTATATTATTTTTAGCCCCTTTCTGCCAATACCAAGTAAAGTAAAATAATTCCCTAAAAGATTTATTACAAGTCAGCATTTTATTTTGCCTCAAAACATTTACCATTCTGTGCATCAGCACTATTGTCTATGTAACTTAAACTATACATAACTTTCAAATACATGCATTCTTGCGGTTGATCTGCCAGGATCAATACTCAGCTTGCTGGCTTATGTAGCCAAATACGTCAAATACTGCCATAATGCAGTACCTCTTACGACCGTGTGTGAATGCAAATTTTCTTCGTGACATATTTCTCAGCGAGGCGTAACGGGAGGGTTTTATGGCAATTAGTGATACGAGCCACCCGGGTAGGTCGTGTAGTGGACTATTTAAACATGACCTATCCGTATGAATCCTCAGTTGATGGCTGGATATTACCGTCAATCCAGCCGTTCCCGCTGTTAGCTTAACTTCAGTCGAGGGACTTCACAGCGTTTCACGTCGTGCCGCAGTGGCGCGCGGTTTTGTGTCTTCCTCGGCTTTTACTGATAAGAGGATTTAGCACAAAACTGCATTTTATTTAATTGCAACATTACCATGGTGTTTAACAGTCACACGCTCACACATGTGCTCTCAGAACGTTTTCCCACTCAGACGTCTGTTTGCATTGAGTGCGACGGATGACTGCTACTTTAACTGTGATTGCTGTCCATGCATTCTGATGAGCTATGGGCTCAAACCCGCGCACGTACACACACTTTGGCTTGGGTAGAATGCGAGGAGCGGGTCAATTAGAAGGGCCTCCGACTGTCCAGGATGTTTTAATTAAAGCAGCAGTGAAATGTAAACTCGCTGCTAATTATGATTAGCTTTAATTAGCTGTCACTCTGATCGTAATTGCTTTTGAATACAGCTGACCCCCAAACGCTGCACTTCTTTGGTTAACTAGATGCTGTTATTTCTCGGCGAGGCGGGGTCTGCATGTGCGTTTCCCCCAGTCCAAGCCGAACCAAGCCTTTTGACATTCACGGCGCTCGAATTACACTTATGCAGTGCTTATCTATGTATGTATTTATGTGTGCACATGTCTTCAATGCCCTGCGATTCAAGTTCTTTTATAACCAACTAACGTGTATAATTTAATCCGTGCAGGCTCTGCTCGGGGTCCTGGTGCGGAAGAGCGAGGGCTACAGCGTGGATCAGCTGGAGCGACTGTACTCCGTTCTCAGCCAGTGTGTCTACCAGCACCGCAGGGACTACGACAAGACCCAGCTACTGGAGGTCGGTGGTACACCATGTACACCTGTCTGTCTGTCTGTCTGTCTGTCTCTGTCATTAGCCCTCTTTTAGACAGGCTGTTCAAGGCGGGAATGTTAAATGAAATGGGGAGGGGGGGCATCGTTGTTCTGCTTTTAAGCCGGCAGCGGAGGTAGTAACAAAGCCGAATCGACGTCTGTGGAATAAGGGCGAAGGGGCGTGGCGGGACAGGGGTGTGACGTTTTAATGACTTGTTACGTTATGTGCATAATAATCTGTCCGTCAGTTTCTTTCCCTGTCTGTCCTTTGTCCGCATCTCTCTGTTGTCTCTGACCGTGTAATTCTTGGTTCGCCTTCGTCGGTCTGCCTTGGTCCGTTTGCCGTTATAACAGACAGACAGACACAGACAGACATGCCGTGTTTACATTAATAATAGCGTTTAATTTGCACACAACGTTTAGTTTCTTCTTGATCTTGTGCAGCTGAAGTTATCACGATTCTGGCTTCTGTCTGACACTTGATTGAAGATGAGCAATACATGTGCAGCTGTGTTGGTGTGTTGGAGTGCAGCGTTGCAGATAGGACAACAAGGGAGATGGGGTGGGGGAGGAGGGGTGGGAGGCTGAGGAGCAGCTGCTGCGTTTTCATGTATCGGGACGGTGGTTTGAGTCATTCAGAAAGTAATTTAGTCTCGCTAATAAAATATACCTCTGCAAAATGAGCATTCCACTTCTGCAACTTGCCATCGCGATTACCAGGAACAGAAGGGCACTCTCACTCCTTTTTGTGTCTCGTCTATCCGCCGGTCTACTACTTTCTACTAATTGTATATAGGCAGCACTGTGAGTCATGCGTGGATAGCTTGGGGACACTAACAAGACCCAAGCGGAGGGTTCACACAAACAACAATCATTAAAAACAAGCAGGAGAAAGACAGGGATAGCTACAGCATGCTAAACAGACACCGACACTGCAGCCATGCTGGACAGATCAATACAAGCAGTAGAAAACATGCTAGTGAGTCAGAGACACACTGACTCACGACACACAACTGTTTTATAAATGGCTACCCGGGTCCAAGATTCATGGACAAGTGGGACGGTTGATTGGTCGGTTTGATTTGCGGCACGCAACGGGGAGGGAATGGGATCGTGTTTTTCTGTGAGCATTTACACATTAGAATTTAAGTCACTTCACGTTGTCGTCGTCGCTGGGAAATTACGCACAGATTAGTGACACTGATTGAAAAATCATCAACAGACACTCAGACCAAATGAGATGGATGGAGATGTTTGGAACACTAATATCACCCAAAAATGTGTGGATCGACTGCAGGCAGACCACAACACGCGTAACCAAAAAACACTGTGATTTTCTGTCTTGTCGTAATGTTGTTTAACACATTTTTATCATGAGTAGTCTAATCATTCATGATTTTATAACAATACTTTTTTGGGAGCAAAACGAATACAAACGCAGAAACAGGATTTCTTTCCTGTGACAAGCCGTGTTTTCAGCGATGACATGTAGTGAGGCACGAGACGGCCCAGGGGCGCTGGTGTCCTGGCACCGCTAGCTTAGCAGCGCCGACTGTCAAAACATCACAAGGCAAGGGGACGCAAGAGAAGTCATTCTGCTCGTGCCAGCGTGGGGATCAGCTGTCTTAACACCCGGGCTCCACGCTGTACTCCCAAGTCTGAACCCATACGAAAGCTAAATGTCGGCCTTGTTCGCACCATGTTTGTTTTATTTTTGTGTTCGGTTAAATATATACCGCGGGAACTGCTCCAGGTCAGCGGCATGGAAATCCTTAATAAAGGCGAAAAACACGAGAGACGAGAGGACAAACGCGCGCACACACGAACACATGCACGCGGTCAAACACACACACACACAAACATGCACACACAGGAATACAAACACACACACTGTAAATACACACATAGTCCATTCAGAAGCACCCTATACATCGGCCTTTTTCAGAGTGCCATCCGGCCTGCCTGCCTTCCCCTACAGTGCTGACCTTTTCAGCGGACAGAGTGGACAGGAGCCCTGCTTCCAGTTATAGCCCCATCACGCCACAACCTGGACGTCGCTCACCAGACGCCCACACACAGCGGTCTACTCTTTCTAACCATTATTTTCACACCAATGCCGCCACATAGGGTTGGGCTACTTTCCGAACGAACGGTGTATCACAGTCGGATGTAATATTTTGACGTCCATATCAATACCGTCTCAGAATATGTCTTGTTAATAAGCGCTTCATTTTTTTCACTGCTGCTGATCTGGGGGTCATGCTTGCTGTCCGCTGCCTGTCATTTGAGGCTAGAGATTTTGATCGGACGTCAGCTCACTGGTGGGAGGTGCTAAAATGGCAGCTAGCGCTGTCACTGCGAGACCGTGAATAACTTTCAGCAGACATTCAGAGTAGAATAAGGTTAAGGTTGGAAAAGTCACTTTTTTTCACATGACACATGCAACATGCATCCACCATGTGTGTCAGAGAATAAAGGCAGACTTACTGAATGACCTTTAGCATACATTGACATTCATTTGTTGACTTTAATTTCTCAGCTGAATGCCAGATCGATTTCCTCATTTTCTCCCTTAATATTAGCCCTACCTTTATGGCTTTATGGTCAATATGTGCGCACAGCTTAGGCTATATATATAAATATATATATATATAGAGAGATATAGATAGATATATAATATTGATGAAAGCGAGGTAAAAAGTGCTGCCGGATTTCTTTCCGACTCCACGCGGATGAGTAAGGTAAAATAACGTCTCAAACTGTCGGCATACATGCATAATATGGAGAAAAAACATAACATACGATGCTATTACTGTTCTCGAGTTTGGCTGGCTTACATCTTCCGGTGAATCTGCTTGTCAAATCACGCCGTTTGAGGCAAACGATGATATAGGCCTGATATAGCCTAATGCTGATTTAATAATTACTTTCGGCTTATAGGCCTAGCCTAGTCTACTAACACAAAGTTATGAATAGCAAGCTTATGAGGGTCGTAATTCATCGCTAGTCTATTACTCAAACATGCCTCGTAGCCTTATACGGGATTTGTTAATGGGTTTATTATGTATGAAACAAGATTGGGGAAAAAAGTGATTTGCAGATGATTGCTTCCACCCTGTGGCAGAAGAGAGAGTAGCAGCTCATGGCACATTGGAAAAAGACACTAAAAGTTGCGCTCTCGCTTAATTATAAAAGTTGCTTTTTTTGGACGGTTGAACTGTAAACTGCGATTTTTTATTTTTTTTTGGGGGAGAGATTTTACAAGGTTTTTAAAAAATGGATTTCACCAAACCCTACCGGCATACAGCGCCGTCGGAAGGCGCCGCGCTATGACTTCCAACACTTCTTTAAAACCTCGGCGTTGCTGTCATTGTCACCCTTTATATTTAACACAGAACAAAACCTAAAATCTGTCTCTTTTGGTGTGCAACCCACTCTCAACATTTAGACGGCCGTCTTGGCACACCGTATCCAGTCTTTATATACTAGCTGCGACACCACACAGGGAAGTGGCTTACCTTTTATACAGTTCCTTGCCCTTCTGTGCTCATTTAAATTACGGTTTTATTTTTACAAAATCTGATTATATTATATTTGTGGAACAGAGCGCAGTGTTCTGACTAGAAGCTAATAAGGACTTAGCCAGTTATAAGGCTTTTATGGGTCCCTGTAATATCTCTCAGAGAGAGAGCGGGAGAGAGGGAGAGGGGGAGAGAGACCCGGTGCTATGGGGGTGAGAGACGGATCGACCGTGTGTCAAAAGGCCTTTGCTCGATGAGCTATTGTGGTTTCCCCCACTGCTCAGGAAACCTGGTAGACCTTTAGGCGAGGTATAATTGAGATCACAGCAGCACAATGAGGAAACGTGTCATGAGCGAAGAGAAGGGTGAGAGTGTGGGTGTGGGTGTGGGTGTGTGTGTGTGTGTGTGTGTGTGTGTGTGTGTTGTTGTGTACTTTACAGGCAGTGGGACCAAACAGATGGCTGTTAAAAAAGCCTGAATGTTGGCTCTATGGAGACTTTATGAGACACGGGGCCTCTATGCTGTACAGATTTTTTAACAAGGCTTTGTTTTTAGTTTTTCCCCAACTCCATAAGGCTGTAGATACTGTATTTCCACACAGATACACCTGTAAATAAAAACCGAGAGAGAGACTTGGGAGAATGGAGCCCTATAGGATGGTAACGTCGGTGGCTTTGGTAGCTTTAACAACATTGTTAATGGAGTTGGGATAAGGACAAATAAAATATACCTCCACTGAAAGACTTGTTTATCATTTTTCACATTTCACTGTTCAGCCATAGCTGTTGGCATGGCATGGAGATTACAACTGTTTTGCGTGACGGCTACATTGCTACATTGATTAACATGGCAAATTGCACTTGCGTCATTTGAGCCATCTGGTGTATTCTGCGGTAATTATGAATACTTTTCTCCAAATTATGTCTCCAACTACTGCGTGTTGTCCTCTCAGTGTATTGTAGGTGCAGGTTACACAATGGAGCCAGCGCTACTGGGCTTGTTTTACTGAGTTTCATCACATCTACACTTCAGGGGGCTTCTTATTGTACATTGCTTCAGGACTTCATGAGTGGGACTTTATGCTGTAGAAAGTTGAGGGTAGCTTTTTTGTTTTTGAACAATTTTTGTTTTGATTTGAAAAGGGATACAGTTTCAGATATGTCCCATACGAGGCGGAAAATGATATTGTATTAAAAAAACAATCCTCTCGATACGAAAAAAAACAAACGACAATCCTCTCGATATACGAAGATGGACTACCGCAATAAACCTGTCGTGTCGGATTTCAGACGTTTTCTCACAAGTTGACATATGCGACTGCAGCAGCATTGGTCTAGATTGAAACTGTTAAATATGCGACTACTTTGTGCTTTACACTGATAGTTTACTGCTCAGAATCTGTATTGGCAACGGGAAGTGGTATCACATACTCCAGTGTAGACTCGCACCGCGCACCAACACACGTACGCTCACCCCTGCGCGCACACGCTCACACACAATGCATCATCAAAGCATTAATCATGGTCTATTGCAGGCGATCATCCATCTCTCTTTATTCGCCAGTGTTAAGATTTAGTCAGTGTCAAACTCTGCTATTTCCAAGCCCTCTTCCCACATCCCCACACGGCTCTGCTTCATTTTACACCATTTATCATCATGAAGGCAGTTTGCCGTTGGAAAACTCGAAAGTCGTATTTACATTTTGTAGAACACAGATGCGCCGCATGTGCATTCCTGCTTCATATTCATGTGAATTAATCGGTATGTGTTTATTTCTCTCTCTCTTTCTCTTTCTCCCTCCCTCCCTCCCCCCCGGGTGGATGGGTACAGGATATGGAAGAGCGGGTCCAGCTTTTCGACACATTCCTGTAAGAGGGAGAAGTCACTCGGTCCCCCTCCCCCAGGGGGTGAGGAGGGAGGAGGGGGGGGGGGGGGAGGAGAGTGTCGGACCACAGAGGCAAACACGAAACACAGGACAGGACAAAGGCAAGACACGAGGAGCGCGAGAGATTAGACTATGGGCAAGAGTCCGGTCCTTTCACATGATGATGATGAAGATGATGGCGACGATGATGATGATGGGGAAGAAAAACACAGGGGGAAAAAAAAGAGCAAATCCAGCACCCTTCCTATGGGAGAAGGGGACTTTCTATGGTGCTATTGTCTCAGGAAACTAGCCCGATTCAGATCGGTTCTACATAACCAAACTCCTGGAGGTGTTGTGTCAATCACACACACACACACACACACACACACACAGAAAAACTCATGTATATGCACACACACACACACACACACACACAAACACACACAAACTACAGGCAACCCTGGTGCTACTCGGGTGCTATGCTAACGTTTATCCATGCTGCTCTTTGGATTACCTTCACACTCTGGACTCGTTGACAAGCTAATCACACTGATTGGGTGATGTCATACCGCATACCTGCCCACGTCTTAAATAGGTGCTGGCCACGTACACACTAATGCAGACTGGGAAAAACCCCCGCAAAAAGACAAGCATGCAAGAAACAAACACAGACACACACTTAACACAGAGACACACTTACACAGACACACTGAGAAGATCCTCACCAGCAGAAGTGTGAATGTGATATGAGGGCATACGAGGTTCTGGATCACTGAACTATACCGCTCTCTCGCCCTTCGGTGCAGCGTTTCATCACACGGCGGTTATCTCACCCCCCCCGCGCCATTACATGGCCCATTTCCAGCCTCTTTTGGAGGCCAAACACGGATGTACCATTCACACATTTCAGTTGGCCCACCAGTGTTGACAAAAAAAAAAAAAAAAAAACGAAACGACAAAAAACCGAAACATATTTGTCTGCATCTCACCGTCGTGGTCGTCGCGGTTTGCGTTTGTAAAAAAAAAAAAAAAAAAACAACAGAAAACAAAACAAAACAAATAGGAGCAGCTAGCCAAAACAAAGTTTTACTTTCTTTCTGGGTTGCGGCGAACGCCGTCGAACGCCGGCCGTGAAATCCTCACTCTTTCTCTTGGACCTCCCCTGACTTGTAGAGCGGTCGCCAGATCGGTGCGTTCGATCGTGATGGCGGTGGCGGTGGTGATGATTCATGGCCCCTCCCACACACACACACACACACACACACACACACACACACACACACACACACACACACACACACACACACACACACACGCGTGCACACAGACATGCACGCACGCACACACCCCCGCTCACAGTGTAAATGTTTCCCTTTTCACTCAAGCTGTGCCCCCCCCGCGTGCCGACTCTACTTCCTCTCCTGACACCCCTGCGGGGGAACTGGTAGCGGTACAAATTGGAAGCTCGTCTGTAGTCCTTGCACTGCCTAGCGTGTGCCTTATTTGAAAACCTTGTTGTGTATAAATTGTATTTGGATGGGTGTTTATTTTCTATTTGGATACGTCTCTTTGTGGTCACATGTTTTCGACTCCTACCAACCGCCGCCCCCTCCTCCCCCAAAAAAAACAAACAAAAACAACCCCAACAAACAAAGATGTTGCGGTGTGTACATACCGTATACGTGTACGCACTCCTCTCTCACAACTTGAGTAATTTGTGGCTCTTATCGAGACTTGGGACTTGATTTTTACAGGAAAATATTATAAAAACATGTAAAAAAATGTTTTAAAAATAAGATGGAACAACAGCAAAAGGACCTACGCCATCAATTGTGGTGCATATCATTCATGCATATGCTACGATGGTGGGGTCTGCCTCACAGTCTGGTCAGGTAAAGCAGGTGCACCTCAACCTCAATGGTGAGAATATTTAAATGTATATACATATGGACATGTTCAGTTCAGCAGACCCCCCCCCCCCCCACACACACACAAACACACACACAGCGTTAATTAAGGAAGTGACCGCCGGCTTCTCATTGGCTGATTCACAAGCAGGACTCTTGTGTGCCATGACATCCCTCCCCCCCCCCCCCCCCCCCCTTACCACCACCACCACCACCACCACCATCTCCTCCACCATCTCTTCTTCATAGGTGCTAGGCTGCAATACAGAGGTGCTGGTGGAGCCACTAAAGCTCTCAAGATCCAATTTGCTGACGGTCGCAGACGGAGATGCATTCATTATTATTAGTGTATAGTTTTGTCATCGCACTTCTATAAAGATGCATACGAAGTCTTTGGAGAAGTCGATGAAAGTCGATGAAATTGTCTTCTTCCGAGTCGTCGGTGTGTGATAATGATCAAGGACATTCTAGGCAGTGCTCTCGTCGGTTAAAAAAATGAAATCTTTCTTGGGTTTTTGTTTTTCCGGATTTGTCTGTTTTTGGAATCATTTTCTTCTTCTTCTTCCCTCGTACATCAGCGCGAAAAAAGAAAGGAAAAAAAAAAAAAAAAAAACGCCCCAAGGGAATTCGCCTCTGTAGGCCAAACAATATTTGTCATCTTTTTGTCTGCAGTAAGTCAAATGTATTTATTGAAGTTATGATATAATAATATGGCATTTCCATGTTTTGTTTGTTCGTTTGAACGAAAGCCCTTGTTCAGCAGAAATGCAGTCGGTCTCCTCCAACGTCGGCTACCACTGTTAAAACCCCTCTGTTGCTATCTCTCCCCCGTTCTCCCCCCGCTGTCACCTGAACTCACCTGAACTCACCTCTGCCTTCTCTTTCGATTTCCAATGCGTCGTCCGATAAGAAAACGCAAAACAGAGAGCGTACAACAAACTGGCATCCACACTATAGCCACCG